>JACXGI010010167.1:14409-28426 GCA_016801175.1 Esox masquinongy
CCCTGACCAGTTTTCTTCTTGTCTTTTCATCAATTTTGGAGGGACGTCCAGTTCTTGGTAATGTCTCTGTTGTGCCATATTTTCTCCACTTGATGATGACTGTCTTCACTGTGTTCCATAGTATATCTAATGCTTTGGAAATTCTTTTGTACCCTTCTCCTGACTGATATCTTTCAACAATGAGATCCCTCTGATGCTTTGGAAGCACTCTGCGGACGATGGCTTTTGCTCTGAGATGCAACTAAGAAAATGTCAGGAAAATCCGACTAGAACAGCGGAACTTTATTTGTGATTAATCAGAGTCACTTTAAATGATGGCAGCTGTGTAGTGACTTCTATTTAACATGAGTTTGAATGTGATTGGTTAATTCTGAACACAGCCACATCCCCAGTTATAAGAGGGTGTGCACACTTATGCAACCAGGTTATTGTATGGTTTTTATTTTTCATTTTTCCCCCTCGAAGATTTCAGTTTGTTTTTCAATTGAATTGTTCACATTATAGGTCACATTAAAAGTGGAAAAAGTTCTGACATTATTCATCTTTGTCTCATTCTTTTACATCACAAAAACCTGGCATTTTAACAGGGGTGTGTAGACTTTTTATATCCACTGTACGTTCCCATCCAGCTCCAACATTAATAACAGTATATAAACTTGCATGAAGCATAAAATGGCCTTATAGCCTACTATTTGTAAGAACAGTACTTCAAGAGCTTGTCAGCATAAACAACATATAAATACCCCAAAAATATTGTGGGCCTTTTTACTACTTACACTACCGTTTAAGTTTGGGGGTCACACATTTACTTGTTTTTGAAAGAAAAGCACAATTCTTGTCCATTAAAATAAAATTAAATTGATCAGAAATACAGTGTAGACATTGTTGATTTTGTAAATGTCTACTGTATCTGGAAACAGCTGATTTTTAATGGAATATCTGCATAGGTGTACAGAGGCCCATTATCAGAAACCATCATTCCAGTGTTCCAATGGCACGTTGTGTTTGCTTATCCAAGTTTATTTTTTTCAAAGGCTACCTGATCATTATAAAACCCTTTTGCGATTTATGTTAGCACAGCTGAAAACTGTTGTGCTAATTCAAGAAGCAATAAAACTGTCCTTCATTAGTTCAGTATCTTCAGCATCAGCGTTTGTAGGTTCGATTACAGGCTCAAAATGTCCAGAAACAAATAACTTTCTTCTGCAACTCATCAGTCTATTGTTCTGAGAAATGAAGACTATTTCATACCAGAAATTGCCAAGAAACTGAAGATCTTGTGCAATGATTTGTAGTACTCCCTTTACAGAAAGGTGCAAACTGGCTCTAACCAGGATACAAAGAGGAGAGGGAGGCCCCAGTGCACAACTGAGCAAGAGGACAAATACATTAGAGTGTCTAAACAGATGCCTCACAGGTCCTCAACAGGCAGCTTCATTAAATAGTACCTGCAAAACACCAGTCTCAATGACAGTGAAGAGGCGAGTCCGGGAGGCTGGTCTTATAGACAGAGTTCTTCCTCTGTCTAGTGTCTGTGTTCTTTTGCCCATCTTAATCTTTTCTTTTTATTGGCCAGTCTGAGATCAATTTTTCTTTGCAACTCTGCCTAAATTAACTAAACTAAAAACATCTTGCAAGAAAAATGTCTCAGTTACCCACAAGCAAAATAACTGGTAAAAAAAATCAAATCTTTGTCTTTGGTGCTTTTTGTCTCATTCTGAACAAGAAGAAAGAAGCATTTGACTAGAATTGATTGCGTATCCTGAGGGCTTCTACTGTTAGATCCAGAATCACGCTGTTGGTTTAGACGTGATAATACTGCGAGATACCTCATCTAAATAAGTATTCAGGCCCTTTTTCATGACACTCAAATTGATCTTAGATCTAAAGGCACATAAATATTTGTATAATAAATTGCTAAAGCACTGACAGTTCCAAGGAGCTCAGGTCGATCCATCATTGTGAAATAGAAGACGTTTGGAACCACCACCAGATCATTATTCAGGGAGGGGAGATGACAGAAACTGTTAAAAGGACAACTACCTCTGGTCTCTATCAATCAACCTTTATGTTTGAGTGGTTAGATGGAAGCCATTCCCAAGTTAAAGGCATTTGACATGCCTCCTGGAGTTTGCCAAGGACTCTGTGAGAAAAGAGGGAAAAGATTCTCTGGTCTGATGAGACAAAATTTGAATAATTTTGATGGAATGCCAAGCGCTACGTCTGGCAAATGAAAGATACCGTGCAACACCTGGCTTATACCATCCATACGGTGAAGCATGGTGGTGAGTTGAAGTAGAGTTAGTATACATCTAATCAGCAGCAAATCCGGCAGACCTCTTCAGTCTGAATCCTGGTTAGCCATCCTGCATTCACTCATACCTAGCATTCATACATTGTGGAGGTAAACGTTAAAAGCCTGCATAGGGAGACTAGCACACAGTTCTCTGATTACTTACTTTGGAGTTTTGACCAGCGGGATGAATGACAAGATTTGTCCTGGCATATTTAGTTATTTAATTATTTATACCCTCCATATAAAACACCCATATTTTATTAGAGTGTGCAATAAGTGCCTGTTGAAAACTTTTAGATTTCTTATGTTTTACGTAATAGCAAGTTACATAATATTGAATATTATATGAATCCTATACATTTAAGATTTGGTTGGAGTCAGTTAGCTGTAATTTTCAGAGATCAAACTGCAATTCATGAAAACAATGGTAAATGATTCTTGATAACATCTGTTTTCTAACTTCAGAAGCCAAACATCTGAGATGCATGTCATTGCTGGCTGAAATGAAATGTAACGGCCCTTTTGCCACTTGTGTCTTTAGTCTTCAGACCTGAGGCTTGGTAAAAGCACACACAGACAAGGATTCATGCTGAGCCAGAGGCCAGCATAGGTACCGCTAAGATAATATTGATTTCTTTCTGACCATTTTATTTCACAGAACCTCCTTCCCGTTCGTGGGCACCATTGGCTTGTTTACGCTTCACACCATCAATTTGATTTCTTCTCTTTTCCTTTTTTAATTCATTTTTATTTATTCACTGCAAATCTAATCGGAAAGCTTCTTTCTGGAAGTAATTTGCTTATTTAAAAAACGTCTTATGTTCTTACGTTTTGTGCGTTTTAAACACAGCTTCTTTCCTGAGCTGCAGACTGGGAGATAGTTGTGGAAATCTGCATTTTGAGAAGGGGGCTGCCTTTTTATTAAATCTATGGTTTGTGTTTAGCAATATGTTAGCAAATGCTTAATAGATTTATAAATAGATAATAGATAGGGCCCGGCGCTTGCTACTATTCTTCTCGGTGCAGTTCTGTAGAGGGTGGTGGAGGAAGAACGGCTTAATGGAGTGAAATAAAAGGTATCATATTTATAATTCTCCAGTGACCCCTGTCATTCATCTTAAAAAAAAGGGGGAAACCTGTAGAATTGGAAAATTCATGGGCATATATTCCCTATTAATTAAGTAACATACAGCTCCAGAAAAAAATTAGACCACTGCACCTTTTTCTTTCCTTTCCAAAAAAGTCGAAAAGGAAGGTTTTGAGTGAGGAATAGAAGGGTTAAAATTAAGAGACCACTGCAAATTGAACGCTTCTGTTCCTCACTCAAATCTTTCCTTTTCAACTTTTTTGGAAAGGAAAAAAATGTTCAGTGGTCTCCTAATTTTTTCCGGAGCTGTACAGTATAATCTGTGGACCTAGGTTTATTTGTCACAACTTTTTGGCACTTCAGTTGTCTACCTGCTTACGTGTGTACACAAAATAATTCCACCATAGTACATAACATTATATTTAGATCATTCCGATAGTTATTTATCATAGGTATATCTACTTGAGGACTTTTGTTAGATTTTGGTGTTACAAAGGGGAATTGGAATATATTTAGTGTTAGTCAGTGCTATGCCTACATATGTTTGGTAGTGAAATTTAGCTTAACAAATCACATAAGTTATATTGACTTTCTCTTTGTGAGATTATAGTTGACATTAAGTTGATATTAACAATTCAAACATTATTTTAAAGCATGGTCAGTTTATTTTTATGCTGTAGTTGATGTATTAAACCCCTCAAATGCATCAATGATACAATATGTCAAAGAGTTAGTTTTGAACAGAGCGGTGGGACAGGAATGAAACTTATCAGGGAGTTTCACATGACTGTTGGTGAGTTTAAAAATAAGGAATACAGAGTTCAATTGCAGAAAACTGTGAATGGATTAACAACATCGTCAAATGCCTTTGGGCAAGTTTTCTTTGCGGGGGAGAAATTATTCTGAATTGACTTACAGTACCTGGTTAAATTGTTGATAGTTCCTCCATAATAGAAACCTAAATGTTGTGCTCACAGTTTGCATTCCAGCCTTTTCTAATTCCCAGATAAACAGTATTACCGCCATACAACACAGCATCTACTACCAGCTTTTTTACAGAATTAGTAAAAGCACTAGAATTTTTGCATAGGCCTAGTTAGCCTATAATGATAAAGAGCGTGAACGAACTAATTGCAAAGACAGGCAATTCACCTCATAAAGTTAAGGACGTATAGCTAGTAGCTAGCTATCAAATATAATTTTTGGCAAGTTTGGACATTTACATGCATGAGTGTACAAGAGACATTTTGTTAAACTAATATGAGGAAGAGCCATGTAGCATGTTGTCTGTATGCTCAAGTATAAGGAATCAGTGAGAAAATTAGACAAAAAAGAAATAGCAATATGAAGCTTAACAGACAACATATCCCAAGTTCTTACATTTCTCAAACAAGGCCGAAAAGTAACACTATGATTCACCATTTCCTTATTCATTCAGTAAACTAAATACTATTGTGAAAATTATGTTCTTCTACTACAACTTGGCGTTCGACAGCGTAATGCCATCCAAGCTCCTCACTAAGCTCAGTGCCCTGAGACTCAGCACCTCTCTCTGCAACTAGATCTTGATCTCCCTGGTGCTCCACCCACAAGTGTTTAACTCTAGAACTGCCAGGCCTTACAGACTAGCAGTGTCAGCCAGAGCCAAACGCTGTTTCTTGTCGTTAGCATACGAATCGGTCCTATTATCATACACATTCTCCTCCGCTGCTTCACCATCCAGCCGCAGCATCACCATCCAGCCACAGCATCAGTTCATCTACTGGGTCGTCAAACTATATAAAATAGTCTAAAAAATAATGAATTACAGAATTTGTTTGTTTTAAATGGTTAATGAATTTGAAAAAATACAAGAATGTGTTTGTATTAAAGGTCTTATCAAACAAAAATTACTAAAAAAAGAACACATAATGATTATTTCTAAGAACACAGGTGTTATAGTATTTTCATTTGTTTATTAGGCCCTACAAATGTACAAAATGAAAATTACACAACACTTAAATTATTCAAAGATAAATCCATTAGAATTTTGCTTTCAATTTGATCTCATTTTGAGGATGTACAAGGTAAAATAAGAGACATTACTGACCAGTTTGCAAGATCAAAGGATATTCGCATGAATAGCCGTGCATAGACCTAAAGCACAGTTGCTTGATAAACATGATAAATTTCAAAGAATGAATAACACATAGACTACAGCCTATTCGTAGAAATAAAATTGATAGATCTAAGCATAGCCTCTCCAAGTAAAAACATTGCAGTTTATTAGTCAATGAATTGTATTTGTAAATTTGTGGAGTAAAAGGATGATCAAAGGATTATTTACAGTAGCCTACACTGTCATGGTGCCTCCCATGATCGCCTCCCTCCGGGGAAGCATGACTACATTGCTCCCTGTCGCCGGTCTATTAGCCACCACCATCCATTCTTCTACAGTAGCACCATATTCACGGAACACCCCGGAGTCTCCACTGTTACGCACACCTGTTCCTCATCACATCACCCTGGACTTCCCATTAATACACACACCAGATCCTCACTACATCAGCCTATAACTGCCCTTGTGTTTGTCGGAGTCTTTGTGGAGTATTGTTTGCTAATTGTCTGTGTGTGTTTGTTATTTTTCTCGCCTAGTGCGCTTGTTCTTTTATATCAGTCCTAGCCGTTTCGGCCTTCATTGTATTATGCATTACACTTTTCAGCTTAGTAAACCCTTGTTTCACTGTTCATCCTGCACCTGGGCTCCTTGCTTACCACACTGTGACATACATGAATAACAAAATTTAAAAATGTAAATTCGATTAGCAGAGTAAAAGGATGATCAAAGGATAACTTACCGTAGTGTCTCGCAGTGGCATTTGCGGTCGCTGTTGGTTCGTTTCATATTTTTTGCTCAGGCATTGGAGGTGGTGGCTTATTATCAGAATCAGATGAAGACCCGACACCCAAGATGTCGATTTCGGGATCTATTTCTATCTGACTCCATCTCATCTAAATTTTGAGGCATCTGCAATGCTGTCAGGGTGTCGAATCGTTGGGTTCTGTTAGCCATTGTGAACTAAACACTGTAAATTGTGTCTGAGTTGCATCTGACTTGCTCGCCGAGTTCAGATTAAATACAATTTCTACCCTCATCTTCATTCTTCATCATTACACTTCAGTCACATGCATAGGCGTGTCTAGGTTGATCAGGGGGTTATTGCCCATTCATCCACTGGCATCATTGCTATTTCATTGCTATTCATTCGATTAGATTCAACTTTGTCGTTGAACAAGTAGAGTATAATGAAAGGCAGTTAGCATCTAACCAGAAGTGCAAATAAGAGTGCAACATTTTGCAAGTGAAACTATTAAGAACAATGTATGTTATAAGTGGGATGTATAAATGTGCCAATTGAAGGTGCAAGGTGGCATGTGCAACTGAAATGCAGAGATAGCAGCAATGAGGTTCCCATGGTAGACATGTACATGTAACAACTGAAAAAGAATGTAAACAACATGTACACAATTTCAAAGAATGATTTACTGTAGCCTATATGAAAATATAGAACTGTCATTTGTCGATTGTATTGATGAAAAACGTGTAATACATTTGCTGAATTGATAATTGGTGATCGTTGGTATTTCATTTTGAAAATAAATATTTAGCATAATACATTTGTAGAATCTTAATCGTCAATAAAATAAGCAGAGAAAATTCAAAGAGATGATAGGATGTGTATGCGATTTTGTTTCTTTCTCTCCTAAGATGAACAGTAACTACCTATTGTAATACCTTAGTTGAATTGGTATTTGGCGATTGGTAAAAAATGTCTGGTATTTTGTTTCTTAAAAAATATTTAGACTTACATTTTAGATCTACATTTGATGAATTAGCTTACACATGAAGCTGAATCACATATTGAAAAATGATAACGTGTGATACATACTGCCCCGGAAACCATTAAGAGACCACTGCACCTTTTGTAACACCAAAATCTAACAAAAGTCCTCAAGTAGATATACCTATGATAAATAACTATCGGAATGATCTAAATATAATGTTATGTACTATGGTGGAATTATTTTGTGTACACACGTAAGCAGGTAGACAACTGAAGTGCCAAAAAGTTGTGACAAATAAACCTAGGTCCACAGATTATACTGTACAGCTCCGGAAAAAATTAGGAGACCACTGAACATTTTTCTTTCCTTTCCAAAAAAGTAGAAAAGGAAGGTTTTGAGTGAGGAACAGAAGGGTTAAAATTAAGAGACCACTGCAATTTGAACGCTTCTGTTCCTCACTCAAAACTTTCCTTTTCAACTTTTTTGGAAAGGAAAGAAAAAGGTGCAGTGGTCTCTTATTTTTTTCCGGAGCTGTATGTTGAATTGTCAAGTAGCCTATATTGTTTGTATTAGGTTTGAATAATAGCCTAATTGAATTGTTGAATGGTCATGGAAATCTTGTATTTCATTTGTTAGTTCATTCAGATTCATCCAAGTCTCTATCATTCATCTGGGAGTATCACTGATGTCATGCATTCAGGGGTAATCAGTGCCTGGGTACCATAAGCGAGCTGCCTGCGTACCAACGCTAAGTACCCTGGGCTGTTGGCCGATTAAGTCGGAAAACAGGGTTAAAAAAACAGGTAAATAGTCTCTAAATAGTTTTCCGTTCGTGATTTTAGAATTCCGATAACGGAACAATGTAATATATGCATATTTAGAAAAGGTCATGGAAGGAGGAGGGTGTAGCTTTCAAAATGGCAGTTTTATTTTAATTACAAACTCAAACGGCAATTCCCGTAGGCATTTGGTGGTCTTAGTGTTAAGGGTAAGCAACAAGACATCTCCCACATACACCCTAAACACAGGGGCTGCTCAGGGGTGCGTGCTTAGTTCCCTCATGTAGTCTATTTTCACCCACAACTTGGTTACCGCACACACAACTCCTACACAATCAGCCACCCAAGCCATAATTTATTCTGTACTGCAGCAGTTCTCAAACCTGTCCACACTGACTGGCTTGGCGAGTTGTGTGTTGAAGGACATTTTTTTTGTTCTCACTAACCTGCTGTGGAATTTTGTGATGGCGTTGTGAAGTCAACAGCATTATCAAATTAGAAATCACAAAATTGGCATAACATCTTTTTTGCCGGACCGTGTAAGTGGAGCCGGCCAAGAAGAGCGAATGTCTCTTACTGAGTGAGTGAGTGAGTGTGTGACTGACTGACTGACTGACTGACTGACTACCCCTTGTTAAATAGCGTAGTGGTTAGAGAAGTGGACTGTGAACTATAGGTCCCAAGTTCGTATCTCCTCGCAGGCGAAGCGAAGTACGCATTATTAATTATTCCGTATAGACAAAAACTTCGCTGGCTAAAACCGTTAGTATCTACATTATAGTAAGCCTGAAATAAAACAGTTTACGGTTATATTGTGACTGTTTCCGAAGTACGCATCCGTGCATGCGTTTTGGGTCAGGATAGACAAACACATTTGCTGGCTTAACATACAGTAGTTACATTATAGTAAGCCTTAACTGAAACTGTATAAGGTTATATTGCGACTGTTTCTGGCATGTAAAAGTTAATCTTCAGTCTCGAGCAATTGCTCAATTCTTATGATTATTTCTAGGAAGTTAGTAGATACCGGTAAAGCTTATTACTGGCTAATACACTGTTAAAACGGCCAGTGGCAAACGCCATACATAGATGCTATTTGTGGTGGAGGTAAACTTAGTAAGAAACGTTAGTCAGTTTAACCGTATCAATGTCATTCACGAATGGCCAATTAACTATTGAAACGGCCAGTGGCAAAAGAGGATTTGTTCAGGATAGAGACAAGAGGCTATACTGACACCCAGCAAATGTACAGCTCTGTGGTGTAGTGGTTAACGACACAGCCTTTCACGTGGGCGACCCGGGTTTGAATCTCGAGATGGCAGCACTTTCTATTGCGGGCAGGCTGAACTAGGCTTACCTGGTTTCTTGTTTTCACTTATTGTTATAGCATGAACAGCAGATGTGCAGTTCCTACTATTCAGTCCCATCTAGTTTTCCAGCTTGCGGGACTTTTTTGATATTGAATGGGCATTTATCTTTGTGGAATGAGCCTAGTTTTTAAGTTGCTGCTCAAACTGTAGCCATTTTCCCCTTCAGGAACCAACAATCTCCCACAGTAGCTAACTACGTCTGTGGGAGACATGGAAAACCCAGAAACTCTGTCCCCCTTTTCCTTCAAGAGCCTAGGCCCACTAATGAGAAACAGGCCCTTCCAGCAGCAAATAAACCCACTAACACACCTACTTCTGGTTTCAGACCTGTAGTTCTCAATGCTCAGCTGGCTCGGGCTCCCACCGCTTTACAGCCAACGTTAGCCGTGTACTGTAGATAGACAGAAAATAATTTTGTAATGTTGCAACATGGTACAGTACTTCAGGGACTGTAAAATGTATAAAACATATATTGCAGTTTTAATGGTGGGAAGATGCCAACCAGATGTGGGATAGCGTAAATAAAAGGTTCCAGATTGCGTTTGTCATTGTAGCAACAGTCTCGGAGTGTGTGAATGTTATGTGATTGTGTGCACACGATTGTGTGATAAGCTTCTGTATGCTAGTGTACCAATCATTTTTATAATTGCCTGTCTTTTACAAGCAGATCCTCTGGAGTTTTTATGGGAATTTTACATTGTAAATATTTGCCACCAGTTAGGCCATTATGCTTGTTACACTGGAGTGTTGGATCAGTGCTTAAATCAAATAATGGATTTCAAGATATGCTCATTCTTGTGTGTTGTTTTATTGAATGGTCTGGTATGCAGAACTTCGAGGGAAAAGGCAATTTGACAGAGCTTACTGCTAACATCACCAGCCAGTTAAAAAAGCCGGTTGTTGTAGTATGGTGTGAATGTTGAAAATCAAGATTTACTTTAACGTTTCCACCCAATGGCAGTTGAAAACAACTGGGCACTTCAAAATGTAAATTTATTTGGTAAAATACAAATATGTATTAATGTTGGAACATTAACTATAAAAAATGTTCTTTACTTGAAAACCTGTAAAAGTGTTTACCAATAAAGCTAAATAAATCACCACTCTGGCATTGCTTGTGACTACAGTGGCTGAAATTACAGTTGTGCTCATAAGTTTGCATACCCTGGCAGAAATTGTGAAATTTTGGCATTGATTTTGAATATGAGTGATCATGCAAGAAAACTGTCTTTTATTTAAGGATAGTGATCATATGAAGCCATTCATTATAGAAGTCGACCGATAGTGGATTTTTAAAGGCCGATATAATAACGATAGTTTGGAGCAGGAAAAATCCAATAGCCGATTAATCGGCTGATAATCGGCTGATACCACCCCCCACACTAGAGGACCAGTAGAGGCTGCGCATTCATCGGCCACTATTGGAGCCAAGTTCTGCCGATAGCAATAATTTGTAAAATGTCCTGTCGGCGCCGATTAATCTGTCAAAGTATTAATCAGTCGACCCCTTTATTATCACATAGTTGTTTGGCTCCTTTCTTGTTCATAATAACAACAGAAATCACCCAAATGGCCCTGATCAAAAGTTTACATACCCTTGATTGTTTGGCCTTGTTACAGACACACAAGGTGACACACGCAGGTGAAAATGGCAATTAAAGGTGAATTTCCCACACCTGTGGCTTTTTAAATTGCAATTAGTGTCTGTGTACAAATAGTCAATGAGTTTGTTAGGTCTCACGTGAATGCACTGAGCAGGCTAGATACTGAGCCATGGGGAGCAGAAAAGAACTGTCAAAAGACCTGCGTAACAAGGTAATTGAACTTTATAAAGATAAGAAAAGGATATAAAAAGATATCCAAAGCCTTGCAAATGCCAGTCTGTACTGTTCAATCACTTATTAAGAAGTGGAAAATTCGGGGTTCTCTTGATACCAAGCCAAGCTCAGGTAGACCAGGAAAGATGTCTGCCTAAACTGCCAGAAGAATTGTTCGGGATACAAAGAAAAACCCCACAGGTATTCTCAGGAGTTATACAGGCTGCTCTGTGGTTGTTTCAAGGAGCACAATTTGACGATACTTGAACAAAAATGAGCTGCATGGTCGAGTTGCCAGAAAGAAGCCTTTATTGTGCCAATACCGCAAAAAAGCCTGGTTACAGTATGCCCGACAACACCTTGACACACCTCACAGCTTCTGGCACAATGTAATTTGGAGTGACGAGACCAAAATAGAGCTTTATGGTCACAACCATAAGCGCTATATTTGGAGAGGGGACAGCAAGGCCTATAGTGAACAGAATACCATCCCCCCTGTGAAGCATGGTAGTGGCTCACTGATGTTTTGGAGGTGTGTGATCTCCAAAGGCACAGGGAATCTTGGGTTTGATGGCAAGATGGCATGCAGCATGTTATCAGAAAATACTGGCAGACAATTTTCATTCTTCTGCATGAAAGCTGCACATGGGACACTCTTGGACTTTCCAGCATGACAATGACCCTAAGCACAAGGCCAAGTTGACCCTCCAGTGGTTACAGCAGAAAAAGGTGAAGGTTCTGGAGTGGCCATCACAGTCTCCTGACCTTAATGTCATTGAGTCACTCTGGGGAGATCTCAAACGTGCGGTTCATGCAAGACGACCAAAGATTTTGCATGACCTGGAGGCATTTTGCCAAGACTAATGGGCAGCTATACCACCTGCAAGAATTCGGGGCCTCATAGAGAACTATTTCAATTACGCGTTTCCACTGGTGCTTTACCCCGATACAGAGGGCTACACCAGTGATTTATGCTAATGTTGGCTCCAGACTTTTCTGTTTCCACTATACATTTGGTACCAAGGACGTAAGGAGGGGTTCACGTGGGGAGGGAGGAGTAAACTAACAATGCGATTTGGTTTTCCGGTTATGAAAAATAAAAGGCAATATTTTTCTGGCAGTAAAATAAACAATAATGTCATGCTCAGTTTGTTTACAATTCAGGGTTTGAACTTAATAAAACAAATTTCTTCCTCAAACTCCTGCGACGGGCTCCTTCTCCACCTACACTCGTGACACTGCAACTAAACCAGTTTAATAAGTATTTTGTCAAAACTATCTACGTTTAATAAAAGGATTTGGGAGAAATCTGAGGTAATTTTGTGTTGTTATAGATTCTGCAGTCTATGTGCCAGTCTCAGCGCTCCGTTTTTCTATTGAGTCAGTGGCATCGTATCATCTTCGGTCGTTCCAACTTTTTCCGTTCTGAGTCTTTGCTTCCCTGTACTGTTGCTTCATTTTCTTTATTTTATCAGGGATCTGTTTGTTAGATCGGATGAAAACCATTACGAGAAGCCTAAAGCAAACGTTACACATCGCCATTCGAATAGAACATCATGCCGTGTTTTCACACCACCTAACCTCTCAATCCGCAAACCCCGCCCTAAGTCCTAAAGTCCGGTGCTTGGCAACAAGTGAGAGCCGGGCTACTCTGCCATGGCCTAGGGGCCGACTGTCCCTGGCCCATGGAAACAGAAAAATATATGGACTTTAGGTAAAACACCAGTGCTTGGCACCAGTGGGAACGTGGAAAAAGGGTATGTAAACTTTTGAGCACAACTGTATACAAAACCTTTGTATCTACACTTTAAATGTCATCTGTGATATCCTTTGGGGCAGTGTACTTTATTTGCTTGTACAGTGCCTTGTTCCATAACACTTTACTTTCTCCAGTGTTGTCTTGATGGTGTGCCTTGGGTCGTTGTCATGCTGAAAGATTATTTGCCCCAGTCTAAGGTCCTACGTGGTCTAGATCCAGTTTTCTTTACAAACCACTCTGTATTTTGCTCCATTCATTCTTCCCTCAACCCTTACTGGTCTCCTAGTCCCTGCTACTGAGAAGCATCCACATAGCATGATGCTTCTATAGGGATGGTATTAGCCAAGTGATGAGTATTGTTTATGCATTGGCCTACTAGTTATATTTTGTCTCATCTGTATAGAGAATATTTTTCCTCACACTCTGAGTCCTTCAGGCGGCATGTAATATACTTTTTACTCAGGTGTGGCTTCTGTTTAGCCATTCTATATAGGTCTGATTGATGGAGTGCTGCAAAGATGGTTGTCCTTCTGGCAGGTTCTCCCGTCTCAGCCGAGAAACTCTGAAGCTCTGTTAGTTTCCATTGGGTTCTTTGTCACCTCCCTGACAATGGCCCTTCTTGTCCCATTACTTAGTTTGGCCAAACAGCCAGCTATAGGGAGGGTCTTGGGGAAGAAAAAACTCACACCAATGAGTTTCTAAGTTGGTGCAGCTACCTCAAAGCGCAGTGTCATAGCAAACAACAGTTTCCTCTGTAAAGTCTTTCTTGAATAGATGGGAAAAATACAAGCAGACAGTAAATCACTGAGAAAATTGACTCAATTCCTTCATTCCAGTAGCCATCTACTGGAGACAACAGAGCATTGTTAGACAGTGTATCACCCCGCAATGGTAGGCCTTGGCAGTACTTTCCCTCATATTGAACACAGCTGATAGAGGTACTGTAAGAGTTTCCCAGCATTGTTGTTGTGGCAGGGAATGAAGTACAGTACCTGTGGATCTGAGCTGCCAACAGTGGTGCTTTAGGGTGTGTGTGTGTGTGTGTGTGTGTGTGTGTGTGTGTGTGTGTGTGTGTGTGTGTGTG
>JACXGI010010168.1:7981-19888 GCA_016801175.1 Esox masquinongy
GTGTGTGTGTGTGTGTGTGTGTGTGTGTTTGTGTGGTGAGCATTTTAACCAATTCATGTACTGTAAAGGAATAAAAGTTAATCCTCATCTGAAGTAAACTTAATAAATATTTGCAGCTCATTAAGTCTGTTTGTTTGTCAGTGTGTCTTGAGAGGCCAATAGAAAGCAGCCTGTGGCTAGAGATGCTGTATCTTTGATCATCCTGTTATTGATGTAATTTTTCTGAACAGCAGGAAATGCAAACTCCTACAAAAAAATGTGTTGATTATGACAATTCACAATTAATTATGCTGCATTATAATTTTCGTGCTGTGTGAAGCTGGCTCAAATTAAGATATGGCATCTGTAAGGTGTTTTTTATCAAAGGGAATGACTAAGTCTTTTCAGGATGGAGAGCATAGAATAAAACGCACATGCACATTTACATCACACGCACACACACACACACACATCATGTTTTCAGATCATTCAAAAACACTAACCATGAACCTTAACCTAACATATTTAAAGTTAATCCTAACCTTAACACTCAACGTCAAACCAAGCCATTAAGCCCAAAATAAGCATTTTGAGAAGTCCTAACTTTTTTTATTTTATTAATGTCTGGACATTTCAGTGAATTTTCGACTTAAAAGTGTTCACAAACAAGTACCCACAGAAAAGCACCAATCTCTAAAGGAGAAAAGCACATATAACCTTTCCCAGATAAACAATCCTCACACATCCAAAATGGTACCCTATTCAGGAAATTTTTAATTGGCTTGATCAAATATAATGCACTGCAGAGTGAAACATTTTGGACTCGAGCCTGTTTTCAACCTTTACTTCCTCCTGTATTCATTCAGTTGTCCCCTCAAGATTGGAACAATAATCCAGAGCTTTACTCTCTCAGGATCTGTTGTTCTCTCCTCTTTCTCTCCGTTCTGAATGATGGAGGGATGGAGACACCTGGCATCACACTGCCTCACCTTGAAATCTCTCCCTCTCCCTCTCTGTCTGCTGCCGTAGACTGACTATGTGAAAACGGAGGGGAATACCAATAAAGCTGGAAACTGGTTCATGTGAAGTCTACAGACTGACACCTGGAATTTCTATCTTGACATTTTAGTCATTTAGCAAACACCCTTATCCTGAACAACTGGGGTTGGCAGATTTTTAACCTTACATTTCTCCATTACTGGAAAGATGCTCCAACAGCTAAGGTATCTTCCGCAGCCAGTATGTTATATTCTCTTTTGTCTCAAGATTTTACTAAAAATATAGTTTTCTCCTTTTCTTATTTATCCCATAGGCCTAATTATAAAATGGGTGGAATAATAGAAACCACAAAATCAATCAATCAAATTTATTTATAAAGCCCTTTTTACATCAGCAGTTGTCACAAAGTGCTTTTACAAAACACCCGGCCTTAAATCCCCAAGGAGCAAACAACAGTAGTGTTGAATTTCAGTGGCTAGGAAAAACTCCCTAAGAAGGCCGAAATTTAGGAAGAAACCTAGAGAGGACCCAGGCTCAGAGGGGTGACCAGTCCTCTTCTGGCTGTACCGGGTGAACATATTAAGAGTACAATTGTAATAATTAATAAGTGCACATGGGCTGAGTCCAGAGTCTAGTTAAACTTAGTCCTGGTCGGAAGCATGACCAGATGGACAAGGACAACACAAGGAGGGGGAGGTGTCAGCACAGTGGCAGCTGAAATCATCAGGTATCTTCTTGATCTGCAACACAACCAGGAGGACTTTGGACCGGGACAGCAACAGGTCTTTCAAGCCTGGTACTCCTCAGGTGTGGGCCAGGACCTCATGTCCTCCTAAGTTTAAACAGAGCAGGAGACAAGAAAATTTAGAAAGTGCATTCCTTAGATTTACAAGGATTTACGGTGGAGAAGAAGAACTGACCCTACTCCCCCAGCACAATAATATAGCAGCGTAAGACCTTGGGGGTGTCCAGTGACACTGTGGCTCTATCCGGGGAGGCCCCGAACAGGGCCCAACAGGCAGGAAGTCAAGTCAGTCCAAATACATAACAAAATAACATTGATGAAATAAAAATGTGGCTGATCTTTAACACTCTGTGTGTCTCTGCCTCAGAGTGAACAAGGTAAAGTTACAGCAAAGTTTATTCCACAGGTCCGTGAAGCTCCGGCGAAACTAAACGATGTGGAATAACTAAAACTGAAAGTTAATTTCAGTCACAGAGTAAATTTCAAACAATTGAAGCCCAATCAATTGTGATATATAACACTTTTCATGTGATGCATTTGTATAACAATCTTATCAGTCTTATATTTTCGGAAATCCCTGCCTAGGCATGAGGAAATTGCATGAAGCTCCTGTTCCTTATCCACAGATGAGCCGGCATCCTGGCGTGATATTTTTCCGAGAGGTCTAACTATGCTATCACTAAAGATAATGTTGTGCTTTCACCATCCCTGGGACTGCTGTCTGTGAAGTAGCACCGCCTCTGTGTTCTGAATGATGGATGAGGAGTTCTCTCATTTGTGGTTCTACTCCCACACACTGTGCAGCAAGGCCCGCGGGGCGGTGTTTTCCCATGCCTTGGCAAAGATGTAAGAAAAAGTAAGATTTACAGACTGTAAAGATATGCAATATGCAATATGAATACCACATGAAAAAAATCTGTTTTTCATATGTATTCAGCCAAAAAGGGTGCTATCACTGAGAAAAAAATATGTTGCATAGATTACAGTATATTGTACAAAACCGAAGAATGCTTCCAGGTGACGCAGAGATCTTCCATAATTTAGGTGACCAGATTCAATAGGGTGAAATACAGGACAGTCACATTATGAGTTTGTCATAGAAAGCTGTAAGCTGTGAGTTTGTCATAGAAAGCTGAAAGCTGTGGGCAGTAGATCGGACCAATCAAAAAACAGGACCAAGTGAAATTATGGGACAAAACATGATTTTTTCTAAATAAGTTGGGACACCAGAAAACGAACTGAAATACGTGACTTTCCCGGGAAAAAAATGGGACATCTGGTCATCCTATTCATAATGCTAAGCTGTCCACCACAGTCTAGGTTTGTGCCTTGACTAGCAGCTCCATGGTGCTATGAATATTGCCAAACGTCACCCAGGATTAGGGGGCGGCATCATGAGCATGGTAATCCTGACTCATGCACTAGCATTTACTGTAAGTAAGGGATAAACACTAAAATTCTTTACTTTGCCTGGGATATAATGGACTTTCGCCACGCAATGAAGTGTAGACATTTAATGTACTGTACTGAAGGGAGATTTATCCTGCTTATACCACAGTATGCAAACAACAACAAAAAACACTTACTGGTAAAAATTATGTGTTTGTTTATATTTACATGTTTTATCAATGCTTATGCTTTCTTTTGCTTTGGTTACTTCAGATGCGACCTGGTCATTTATTCCAATAGTTCTGTTGGAATAGTTCTATTGGAATAAAAGCTCGATATCAACATAGAACTGATGGAATAAATGACCAGGTGGCGTCTGAAGCCATCAAAGCATGAGAAAGCATAATCACTGATAAAACATGTAAATATAAACAAACATAACTTTCCTACCAGTAAATGTTTTCTTATGTTGTTGTCTATAAATCAATGAAAATGGAGAGAAGGAGAAACGAGCCAGCAGGAGTCCATTTATCAAATTAAAAGAAGAAAACAACAACATGAGCAACCATTTCTAAGGAGAAATTATGTTTTCTTCTATAATAACATTTTATTCATTAAATGTAAATGTTTGCTTTTTTTGTCGATCGTTTGCAACTGTTGTTCAAGCAGGATGGACTGCTCCATAAATGTTGCTGTTTATAACTTTCTAAATGCAGTGGTTTTGTAGCCTTTGATGTCTGTCCTGAAAACATCCAACTGTCCTCTATATCAGGAATGAATTTACTTAAATTATGTAATAATTAAATTTAGCAGAGTTACCCAGAGTGACTTTTAGTAAAGAGCATAAATACTGTAATATTTTTCAACTAGTGACATCCTCATCAAAGCCATCTACCTCAGACTGGTTGGATGTGTAGTGTGAAAAATGTCTCTAAATGCCCAGAATGAGATTTTCAGCTCTCCTGATCCCGTCAGGAGGTGCTATGATGAGACAGGATTATAGATACAATTGGATATCATCAAATTAGGGAAGGGGCAAAAAAATTATTGACATCAGCTGTATGTCATTTTCAAAAGACAAAAGGTTATGGCTAGTCTGTTCACAGCGACATTTAACCACATTTGTGGAACTGCGTTTGTTTGTGGAAGACAGAGAGAAGACAGAAACAACCATCTGTGCTGATTATCTTTAGCTCCAAACACCTGTGTGTAAGCTGGTTGGGAAGGAACCAGGAACCAGTGCACTGGAGACACAAAGGTGTATGGATCGGCCCAAACTTGCTACAATACGCATATGTTTTTTTAAGACATATGAAATACTTGTTATGATGACCCCATTCTTAGAAATGAGTCTGTTATATGTGTATGTCTACATAGCCTATTATGTCTACTTAAGAGCTGTACTGTTACAATGAATTATTGCTTATTCTGAAGTTTAATGAGACTTAGCAGTATTGCGTAATGGACACCAACGGTTTAATGAAAATGTGCCTTGTTTTTTATGGTCTTGTATTGCTTGATATCGGAACACAAAATCTGTCTCACCTTTTAATGTGAGCATTCGTGAATCAAAGTCCCAAATCTTTGGGTCCAGTGAAAGCCAGAGCTATCATAACAAAGGCTATTTTATCACAGTGCCTAATCGCAAAACAGTATAAACATTTCGGAATTATTTAAAGTAGCAATTTGCAGATAAAAAACACAACTTGCATTTATGATTAGTCAAATATAGTAAATAGAAAATTTAAAATGCTTCCATTTCTCTTCATGGAATAGCTTATGAGTAATCCAAAATTAACTGAAAGTTAACAAATTACATTGGTAAGTTTACATTACAAAGACATGTGCTAGTAGCTGTACCAGATTACCTTCAGGAAGTAATTTACTCATCACTACGGAGGTGATGTAAGATGTGCTGTGGTAACCGACAAGCTATAGTTACCTCATAATGCTTTTAACAGGACCTTTGATTTAACTGATAATACTAATGGAAGCCAAAAGAGCCATATATACTGTGTATCCATGTAACACAGACACACACACACACTCACTCAATCTGAAGTCCACTACATGTTAATGGAATTGATTGATTTCTCTATTTCTGTTTCTTGGATGGATAGCTGCAGTGTTACGTGTATGTACAGTACATGTGTGTGAGAGAGGTTTTTTTTCCAGATTTTCTTCAGACAGACATCGACAACGGCATACTGTCACCGGTCTTATCAACAGTTTCAAGGGTTGTCATCTTGAGCGAACGCAGAAGCCCACTAAGGCAGCTCAATTCCATTCACCATCTGCCTCTTGTTTGTAGTGATGTATTGAGATGACAAGCATTAACGCCTTCACTGTTCAGCAGGTTACAGCCTGGCAGCGGTGTGTTGAAATGACACGCACTAACACCTTCACTGCTCACCAGGTTAGAGCCTGGCAGCCAGCAAGCAAGCCACACACTGCCCAGGGTCCTGATTGGCACCCTGTTCAATATTTAGTGCACTACTGCACCAGTGGCCTTAAGGCACTAAATAGGGAATAGGGTTCCATTTGGGACAAACACTTTAAAGTTGTCTGGACATTGCCAAATCTCAGGTGGGACTTTCTAGACTATTTTGGACTCTTGCCAAGAAGTTAAATCATGTTTAAAAGACATCTTCTTTCGTTTACCTTTAATCAATATCAGCTCCAATATCTATTAGCAGAAGATCATGACTTTGTGGAAATGTGGGCTTATAAATCAATCTGCCATGACAGGAATCCTAAATCCTCTCTCTCTCTCTTTTTGTTGTCATCAATGAATGTAGGAAATGTCCCAAGTCTTATTCTCTTCACTACATTTGACCACATGGCTGTGAGGTTTAGGGGCCTTCTGGAAGGCAGACATGTTGGTTTGGCAAAGCTCCCGAGTGAATATAGAGCAGAAAAAAATTTACAAGAATATCTATTTGTGTGAGAGATTGTTGAGGGTTGTTTATTTATTACCCATTTCAGATAGAATATGTTCCCTGTAAAGACTGTATTTAGGATAACCTTCTACCCAGTCGCATACCTCTTATTCAGATATCAAATACATTGTCAAATTCACTTTATTATCTGCACTCATACACAGAAAACATCCTCATGTATTTAGTTACTATCTGTCATAAAATATGGAAACTATATGTGTCACAAATATAGTCACAAATATAAGTCACAAATATAGGGGTGCTACATTAATAGTGTATACATTAATAACTGGGGAGCAGCTACTAAACAACTACATTAATGTAAAGGTCTGGAACTGGGGTGCAGCTACTAAAAAAAATATATTAATATAAAGGTCTGGAACTGGGGTGCAGCTACTAAAAAAATACATTAATATAAAGGTCTGGAACTGGGGTGCAGCTACTAAAAAAATATATTAATATAAAGGTCTGGAACTGTGGTGCAGCTACTAAACAACTACAATAATATAAAGGTCTGGAACTGGGGTGCAGCTACTAAATAACTTCATTTATATAAAGGTCTGGAACTGAGATGCAGCTACTAAATAACTTCATTTATATAAAGGTCTGGAACTGGGGTGCAGCTACTAAACAACTACATTAATATAAAGGTCTGGAACTGGGGTGCAGCTACTTAACAACTACATTAATATAAAGGTCTGGAACTGGGGTGCAGCTACTAAATAACTTCATTTATATAAATGTCTGGAACTGGGGTGCATCTACTAAACAACTACATTAATATAAAGGTCTGGAACTGGGGTGCAGCTACTAAACAACTACATTAATATAAAGGTCTGGAACTGGGGTGCAGCTACCAAAAATTCCGTAATATGAAGGTCTGGAACCAGGGCGCAGCTACTAATAATCTATAGTGATACAAAGGTCTGGAACTGGGCTGCATCTACTAAATAACTACATTAATATAAATGTCTGGAACTGGGGTGCATCTACTAAATAACTACATTAATATAAAGGTCTGGAACTAGGGTGCAGCTACTAAATAACTACATTAATATAAAGGTCTGGAACTGGGCTGCATCTACTAAAAAACCTGTTGTTTCTCAGCCTGTCTAGACTATGTCTCATTCATTATTTATAAGTCTTATTGTCACATTCTCTTGCATAATTCAACAAGTGTGTCAAGAGAATGATACAGTATTATTGAGACTAGAAATATAGGTTGCAGTAATTTCAGCCGTTACTGGGGTGAGTGGCAAGTTATTGCAAATAGTTTTGCTTTGTTAACAGGCAAAACATGAATAGTACAAACACATTTCGGTAAGACACCAGAGGAAAACCAATACATTTTTTTTCAACATATGGTAAAACAGTAGCGTTAGTTTTTCACCGGGAAGATGCGTTGTCGGCGTGTGGTAGGACGGTGTGAATTGTTGGCATTTCAAAGGAAAGATGTGTAAAACAGTTGAAGTGCTATAGAATGTTCATATCAATAGATACCATATCAATAGACACAGTGCTGTTATTTTTCTGTAAAAGGAATGGCTTTTGAAAATATAGGAATGATGATTAAGTCTATATGGGATTTATGTAACCATATTTAAATAAAAAATGGTACAAAAATACAATAGAAATGCTTGCATTGCAAAATAGTGACATTTTTAAAGTGCCGGGATGAAAGTACAATGGATTGTGCTTCAAGGCCATGGATGGAATGGACACCGATTCCCCTCTAAAATAGAAACAATTTTGAATGTTTTTAGAATTGTTGAAATACATTTTTTAAGGTTTTTATGCAGCCAAGGCTTGCTTTTAAAGTGTCTATTAATATCTTACCATGAGACTGAGACCATCCTTTACAGAGGTTTCTGGTCTATTTCTGTCACATCCACACAGCAAGTTCTGTTGTTTTGTTACTTCAAAGTGAGTATTAAAAATGCCTTTGAATCGGTGAGATTGATATTACAGCTGGAATATCAACTTTTATTAACATCATTTCGACAAGCATATTATTTTAGGTTTTAAATATTTAAAAGGGAAATGAATGTACAATCCCATTTACAAAAAAGTTGGGACGCTGCATTAAATGTAAATAAAAACAGATTGTACAAAAAGTAAATTTACATTGAAGTTATACAATTTTCAAGAGCTACTCAGTAAATTGAATTATTACGAGATATTTTACTTCAGCATTTGAGAATCTTATTTAATAGTACATTGTTATTTAATAGCACCCAGATAATGTATTCTGGGAACGAGCTAAAGACAACATTGGCAGTTATTTTTCTTTTGTTAAGGTACAGCACTTTATGTATACTTTATAAACGTCACATGGTGACATCTTTAGTATGTTAAATATTGCTTTAATAACACAATATTGTCAGAATATTTGTACATTTTGCTCTATGAACTACCTATAAACAAAGTCAGTGTCAGTATGAAAATACAAATATGAGTCTTAAGGAAGGGAGGTGTAGAGTATCTTTATTTGTATAACCTAGATATTTCTGACTTTGAGGTCGCTTTGTAACATGTTTAGTTGATTTCTAAAATGTGCATTCCCTCCACAGCGAGTTAAAGCTACTGTATGCTCCAGTTCAGTGCACACAACCAATACAGTCTGAAACAATTGTACTTATACAATTTTCCTTTAAACAAAGTTATTCAAAGGGAAATAGTTGTATGGCCTTGTTGTGGTAGAGATCAGATGAACTGGTGATAAAACAAACTTGCGTTCCAAGGAAGGAATTTATGAGATTCCAACAATAACAATGAATGTGTCCCAAATAGTCACAATTTAGTACACTACTTTAGACCAGAGCGCTATGAGTCCTAGCCAAAAGTAGTGTACTACAGGCCATAGAGTACCATTTGGGAGGTAAACAGTCTTTTGAGGCTTATCACAGCAGCTGGAAGAGCTCAAAGATAGTCTGGGTATTCAAGCCTGGTTGCTTCAGATCAATTACTGGATGAACAGCAGAGGGTTTTTTCTGTGATGATGCATTGCCCTCTGTTTCTGTCTGTCTGTCGGTCTCTCTCTGTCTGTCTGTCTCTGTCTGTCTCTCTTTGTCTGTGTTTCTTTCTGTCTGTCTCTGTCTGTCTCTCTCTCTCTCTCTCTCTGTCTCTCTCTGTCTGCCTGTCTATCTCTCTCTGTCTGAGGATAATGTGGAACAGCTTAAGAAGGTCTCCTTTGAATTTATGTTCAGTATATGATCAACACTGCTCCTTTTTGAATTGGAAGTTTTGCATTTTGTCCTTTATTTAGTCTAAGTGCTAACAGAATGTAAGGGGTTCTGGCATCCCTTAATGATTCTTTTGCATTGTTCATTATGATGGCAATTCCATCAAATAGAACTTTTTAGGAAGTAGGTACAGAGAGAAAATTCTCTTGGCACAATTAGCAGTTTATTTCTTGCAAGGAGAGAGGTATCAAAGCTTACAGAATAAACCTTGACACATCTCTAAAGTAACAGGACAATCATCAGTACTTATACAGTAAAAGGGGTGGGGGTTGGAATCTGCATATTCATCCTGTAAGACAACATCATGTTCCTTATCCCTTCCTGCCCCCGGTTGTGTGTCTTCCTCTGTCCTGTCCTAAGTGTTTACCCAAATGGGCGAATTACCCCTACATCCCCCAAGGGGCAAGGGGAACATTGTAAATGACAGCCGGCCGCATTCCTGAACAACAAAGAACAGATACCCTTATTGGTTTAGTCAGATTAACAAATGGTCAGAGACCAGATCCCCCTTTCCCACATTCCTTTTCCTATCTAAACATGGCGACTCAGTACTTTAACCAGTAACCCCTTTATACATTTATAGAATTAAGAATACATCAGTTCAAGAAATTCCAAGAATTTTTTTTTTTTTTGTGACCAGGTCTCCCTATGCGTTTTGTCCTGGGAGTTTTCTGAAACTGGCCTTCCATCGATGGCATGTCTTAATGTCAAGCAATTTGTCTTTGAAGCTCAATTATTCAATACTGTTCCATCCAGCTGGGCTGTGATTTTGCTATGATCTTATAGGGCAGTCAGAATGCTCTGAGAATGTCTGGTTCGAAGTTGTAGTGAGGTAATCTGCAACATTTCCAAAATGAGATGATCTGTAGCTGTACCTGTTGTATTAATCAAAGCCATCCAGTGACTGCATATTGTACAACAATTAAATAGACATCACTGGGATAAGGTCAACCATGTGCTGGTTTGTTGGTCTGTTGGTCTTTCAGAGATTGGTCGTCAAATGGCAGAAGTTTGTTGGTTTTTTGGTCTGTTGGTCGTTTGTTGGTCTTTTTGGTCTGTTGGTCTTTCAGAGATTGGTCGTCATATGGCAGAAGCAATGTTTCCAATCCCACAGCATCCACTCCCAGGTGCGTGGGTAACCTCACCCGAGAGCCCTTTAAAAGAAAAGTTAGTATATTTGGGGAAAGTCTAATGTTTTTTGACTACTGTCTTATCCTCCAGTAAAGCAGCCTTGTCTCAGGTTCTATTGTGGTGCAACGATTGCACAGCTGATTTCAGAAAGCCGGGTTTCACCTTTTCAGCGGCAGGGCTGTGATCACTGAGCCTATGCCGCATTTAAAAGATGTTTCTATGGTGTTGATTCAGGGGCAGATTGCAATGCACTTTGCTTTCTGTTGGTTAGTGATGCACAGGATGACTCACACCCTGCAGGCCCCAGTTATATCCACAGGGCTAGCGGGTTTAGAGTCGCAACATATTTTTGGGATAAAGAGCGGGAGGGATTTTGCGCCAGGTTGAATGTTAAATGACATTGCGAGGCCTTCTGAGAGTCCTTGGCAGCAGTATGTCTCAGTATGCCTATCTGAGCAAGCTACATTTCAGCTGCCGGCAAGTGTCTCCCTGTCACTCAGTGTGAAGCACATAAAAACAACGGTGCATTCTCCCTCTGAATTCCCCAAACAGATGACTCTTATTATTGACGTATCTCAAGGCACATGGCCGCGGAAGATGACTTAATCACAGGGTGCTGTCAGTGGTCGAGCACGGGTCAGTGTGGAGGAGATCCTGATTATATCGTGAGCTAAGACGGTACTTGCTTGGTGTTGTTATTTATATCTGACATGTTTGTAAAATGATTAAGATAACATAACAAATATGCTTGTGCACATATCTTTATTTAGTCCACGCGGTCGAGCTGAAAAAACAGCTGACCCGCGGTTCACTATTGCTTGCGGCTACCAATAGGTTTTGGTTTTGACTGTGTTGTAATCTGGTTTATTGTAATAGATTGGATCTCATGTTCCACATGGTCTGATGAGTTAGTGGGAAAGGTTTTGAACTCCACCTCTCTGTTCCTCTCTCTTATTCTTTCTCTGCCCCCCCTCTCTCTGTCTCATTTGATCTCTTTCTCTCTCCATATTGTATCTACCGCTCCTCTATTCAGAACATCTACAACTCTACATTGGTTTGGTCCCACTGTTTACCCTCCATCATGCTTAGACATCCTTTGGCGAAGTGTGCTCAGATTTTTTCTAACCCCAATCACCGTCCTCCCTTGAGCTGCTTACATAGAAAGAGGGTTCTCCTTGCAAAGCTGTCGTCCTCCACCTCCTCCTCCATCTCACCTTCAGTCAACTGACTCCCATTTCCTGTCTGCATTATACATACAGTGCCTTGCGAAAGTATTTGGCCCCCTTGAACTTTTCGACCTTTTGCCACATTTCAGGCTTCAAACATAAAGATATAAAACTGTAATTTTTTGTGAATAATCAACAACAAGTGGGACACAATTATGAAGTGGAACGAAATTTATTGGATATTTCAAACTTTTTTAACAAATAAAAAACTGAAAAATTGGGCGTGCAAAATTATTTAGCCCCTTTACTTTCAGTGT
>JACXGI010010169.1:7053-28421 GCA_016801175.1 Esox masquinongy
CCACACACACACACACACACACACACACACACACACACCAACAATAATCAATCAATTAACTAATTACATGAATATTTCATACTGGCATTTCAAATTGCCAATTAACACTTACTATGGGGAGACAGAGGTTGTGCTATATGTTAAAACAATGAGGATCCAACTCAGAGAAAATGTAATGGTAGACATAATGGAAATTTCATTTTATTTGGCTACAGAATTTTCTGCTGTGTTCAATGTCTTCAGAAGTTCAATAGTCTTCACTACACAGGGACCGAAATCTGAAAATATATTTTTTTCTTTCTCTAACTATCTCTCTAACTGTGGATTAGGGTAAAGTCAGTAGAAAAATAAGCACTTCTGGAGAATTCAGCAGTCTTGTGACAATAGGGATTTGTCACCTCCAAATCTTTTGGCTTAAAAAATATATATAAAGCCGTGGCAATTTTCTTTCCTCATCGGTTTACCACTAATTCTCACCTGCCTCTCTAAGTCGGTAATGAAGGAATATTACACCCAAACTATCACCCAGTTTCCATACCTTCCTCCCCACCCGCCCATAGAAAAACATCTCTCACAGAGAGAGCGCCAGGTGATCCAACAGCATATCAAACAGCACAGCGTTCTCTGTCATTTAAGATTTGGCTTTGACCTCTGCCCTGATAGAGCTGTTTTTATCTCATCCTGAGGTCTGCGGAGGAACCGCCCCCACCCCTCGCCTCCTACCTCAACCCCTTAGGTATGGCCCTCTGTCACCTAATATCCCCCAAACAGCACACATCACTGCTCCGACCTGCTTCCAACCAAAGCTGCAATTATTTGAGTGTTGCCTTAAAGGGCCAGAGGCGCTTGCAGCCCCATTCAATTCTCTCATTTCTAATTACCCCGCCTTGGGACAGGTGAGGAGTCAGGGACCACGATAAGATATTCCCTTTCTTCCTGTAGCCAAAACACACACACGCACCCACGCACACAGACACACACACACACAAACACTCTCACGCGCAGACAAACGGGGGCGCGCGTGAGCGGGCATGCGAACAGGCGAATAGACCAAGGTGATTTCCTTTCTAATTATAATCTTCGAAAGAAATGTGTGGAATTTCCTTTTTAGAGTGTGTGTGTGAGTGTGTGTGTGTGTGTGTGCACGGTGACCGAGCCGCCGGGAGAACTGAGCCTTTGAGGTGAGGTGTTTTCTCTGGCTGTGGATGACTTTGGGCGCTAATTTGAAGGGACTAGCAGTGCTGGGGTGATAGCAGCCATGTAGTAGAGAAACAGCAGCATTCCTGGGCCAGACACAAAGAGGCTTTGTCTGGGCAACCAAATGAATATGACGTTGTTTAAAAAGCCCCACATTAGCATAATAATACCCCTATAACATCCTGTAGGTATATTGTGTTCCAACAGCAGGAAGAATGGACTGGGTGGCCAGTCAATGCAAATAAAAGAGCAAGAAAAACAAGTCCGAATTGTGGTGTTAAATTAAGCTAGATAAAGGTCAGTCACTCAGAAAAAAACGAAATGATAACATATTTACTACATGGAGATGAGAGAACAAAACGATCTTGTCACCAAAATTAAAACAGGCCCCACATCTAATATGTAACATTTCTGTTTGAAGAGGGAGAAAACCTAATAACATTTCAACTATTAAAATCGTAGCTCTGAAGACGACTAATACAGGATAGATGATTAATGACATTCTAAGGGTGGCCATTTAAATTGTGTTGACAGATGTACAGAAACCCGAACATGCTACTCAATTCACTAGGTCATCAGTCTCACTGGCAACCCTTTCAAGTGAATCTTCCTGACGGCGACAACAAGCACTTAAGAGCACATAAACAGCAACTCCAGAATGGTCCATCTCCACCAGTGGGCTGAGTTTCAAAGTAAGAAAAAAGAACCATTGGCCGCATTATAATCATTTATCACTTGGACTGTCAAAGGGATTCAACTCCACTCTTTAAGTAGACACAGGTAGCTCTCTTCACACACCACACTGAAGAGAAAGAAAAAGTGTCCATCCTCTTATTCTGCAACCCAATCCCTGCATCCCCCGGGCTCCTCAGTGGCCGACAAGACAAACGTAGGTGACGATACAAAAACCTTTCCCCATCTCGCCGGAGCTGTTTAAAAGCTTAAATGAGACATACTAGATTTTAATCTCTGCTTCACGGCCCGTGAGTTTTGAGGTATGCAAAAGCTGTGAGGTGCGCAATGCCGGCCTCCCGGCATAACAGGGACGTAGGTGCAGGGTAATTGACAGGTTTCATTAAAGCGCTGCGCAATCACCTGTACTGCCAAGAACCCCTCCTCTTCACCGAATCCCCGCTTCTTATCTTTATACTCATATTCTTCCCCACTCTGTTGCCTTCGCCCTCTGGCGTAAGTCTAAACACTGGCGCTAAAAACCACAGACTGATGATTACTCTGGTTACAGGCACCCCCCAAATCAACCCCCCCCCCGCAAACTCTCCCCACTAACAAACCTTCCAACTTAACCTGCACCTTTCAGACTGGGAAAAGAGCGAGGGTTCAGCCAAAAATTGGAGAAGACCAGTGTCAGAGGGCTCATCCACCCCCCCCAGGGAAATATATATATCGAGAGAGAGACCCACCGACAGCGGCCACTTTGATGAGGAGGGCGTGGACGCCACACGATATCATCTCGGAGAGCAGGGTCGTCTGGTCGCGGCGCCACAGGTAGGCCAGGGGCTGCAAACCGAGCCGCGCACACCTGGAGGAACAGGTGGGGGGGGGGGAATGTGAGTGGGGGGGCGTCTGAGAACCACCGGTTTCATGGGCAGGCTACCACGACAACGCTCACAGGACACAGACCGCCATTGGCGTTGTTCAGCACGGTCAGCGGCAGAGGGAGAATTCAACAGGGCTAATTACCTTAAGACCTCACACGTCTTGTGCAGTCGGCCGCACACACAAACACCCGCTTACAAACACGCACACACGCAAACGCTTTGGTGAACAAATGTGTGCAGAGGTAACTGGAGCCAAAACTCTTGGCCGTAGATGTCTGCGTGTCAGAGAACGCCCGTGGTGTGTGTGTGTGTTGGTGTGTGTGTCTGTAAGGGGCTGAAACAATGACTGACAGCAGGATTTGTTGATGAGTAGAGAGCTCTGTGGTTCTGTTGGGAACACAAGATGAGAGAGGCTGATGCAGGAATGTGCCTTACCACAGTCAGAGAGAGAGGGAGAGAGGGAGGGAATGAAGGAAGGGGAAAGACAGAAAGACAGGCCCTAAGTAGGCATTACACCAAAACACTGTCACTGAGACTTGTTTACCTGGATCTTATAGGTATTTTGTGCTCTCTCACTCTCCATATCTCCAAAAGAAAAAAGAGTTATTTTTGGCACAAAGGTTAGGTTTAGCGTAAAAAATGTAGATTTTTGTTAGGTTAAAGAAAATAGGATTTTAAATGGGAATCATTTTTATGTCAACATTGTACAGTGTGATGTGTATGTGAATGAGACAGAGAGAGTTTGAGTGCGTCAGTGTCAGTCTATGAGTGTGTGAGGGGTAGACTGTGTGGCTGGGTACTTACACATTTTCCACCCGTGTTCTCTGGTAGTCTGAAAGAATGGCCCCAACAGACACCGCCTCCACAGACTCCTTTTCCTGTGAAGACAAGAGGGGAAATCCCCCTTTAGCAAGCCTTATGCTACTGTAAACGGTTAGTTAGGGTTAACCTGTCCTGTGTTTATTGTTTATTTGAACAAGTGAACGAGTCATGGTGATGTCTTGTGACGTTCTAACTGGGCCAGAGGTCACAAACCTAATCTAAATATCACAAGAAAAAGAAGAGGAAGCTATGACACGCCCAAACACACACACAAAGTCTGAGAAAACAGTGGTATTTTCCCTCTTTAGATTGTAGAGGGATGTTTACATGATGGCCATATCAAGGCTTTCCGGGGCCTGTACATATCCCGGGGGGGGGGGTATTTGGGCCTAACTCCTGAGTGTGATTGGTCCTGGATGACCGGGGCCATCTGGAGCTATGGCAATAGAACAATAATACTGAAAGTGGACCAGCAGAGCCTTGGTTCTTGTGTGAACTGGACATGATACTGGTAGCCTGCAAGGCAAGAGACCAGTACGGGGACCGGAACTGAACACAAACACACGCATGCCCGCTTTACTTGTGAGGACCAAAATGTATTCTGTTTAAAAATTGAATTTTCCCTAACCCCTAATTCAAAAACCCCAACCCTACCTGACCTTACCTTAGTTCTGAACCAGAAAAAAATACTTTTTATTTTTCAAAACGTCCTTACTTGGCCAGATTTGTCCTGGATTATTATACTTGAATTCTGGTCCTCACAAGTATAGTGATAGGCATGCATGTTCATACAAACACACACACAATTACACATCAGCTAGGATCTACATCTGTCGAGTATTAATCTAGTTCGCAAAAAGCTTCCCTGAGTGAGTCAGAGACCAGCCCGGAAAACTTCCGTCGGTAGTAAATATGTCCTACTAAAACGGTGTTCTCATGGAAAACCTCAATGACGCTCAATGCAAAACACTCCGAATTACGGCACACATTTCTCACGCGGTTCTACGCACTGCGGTGAGGCAAAAAATTAATGTCAGACCGTACACAACACACGCCCGCGTGCACACACACAACCTAGAGATGTATTCAATCTCGGTTCATAAAATCCCTCCGGAGTGGCAGAGAGCGCGCGCGCACAAACACATTAGTACGTTACATGGCCTGTAATTAGAACGAGGGGCCGGCCTCGGCGGCGGCGCGGTGGAGGGATGAACAAGTTGCCAGTAAATTACCTTGTAGCCATTATCAATTTCCCAGGCTACTGGTCCTTAAGATAACCCCTTCTCCCTGTGGTCCTTCCTGCAATTTCTCTCTGCCTGATAAACATGATGATTAAAGCGAGCGGCGTGTAAACCTTTGATACTTTTTTAAATGAAATCCATGCCCTGCCTGGGGCACGACGCAGCTCGGCTCCGCTCAGCCGCCGCGCTTTACAGAGCGCCACGCGGACGGGTCAACTAATCAGATAATGTGTGCGCGTCCGCGCGCAGTGACAGTGAGACATACACACACAGCTTTCCCTGGGCAGTAAGCGAGGGCATCCCGAGGGAGATGTGAGGATCAGCTAGGATTTACCAGGGACCTCCTAATACTATATCACCATTACTTTGGTGTCGATAACAGATGTACTGCATCTCTCACAATGTTCACCCAACGATATATACTTTGATTTTGATGATTCTAGAAGCAATCCAATTCTCATGGTTGTTCATGGATTGCACCTCCATCACTCGGTTGCGTCGTTACCATGGTCAATCAAGTTTTATAGTTTTGATAAGCCCTAGTTATATAGTCAACATTATAGCTATATTGTTGAGACTGACAGGAGCAACAGGAGGCTAGCGTTGGTCTGGACGAACTTAACGACTTGGATTTCACAAATTCTAGACTTAATGCTTATCCACTTTAGGAAACATAAGGCATAGCTACTGGGGCAATAATTGCGAGGCAAGTGTTAACGCGCGGATCTACAGAGATGGATTTTGCAGAAGTGTTCTGTGTATTCATGACACTATGAAAACAAAACCAGACACCGCGTGAAATATTTCTCCTACTGTTTTATAGTTGGATAATACCTCGTAAAGAGAAAATATGGATCATGAACTTCATGTCTGATAGAAACTTTGAGATATATTATTATTTTATTACCTTTAGGAGTGTGGTGAAAACACAGGTAACTTTAACACAAACTCTTGTAGTATTATAAATCACCGCGCATCGTTCCCAAACGTCAATAGTATTAAACTGTGGACAACATTTATTTTGACAGTCAACATGTACAGCCAACGCTATTAACATACATTCCGTTAACGTTACTTATTGAAGTTTAGACCTATTATTACACAGGAGTATTCGGCTTATTCTATACATCAGCAATAACTTCAGACCGACACCCCCCTCCCCCCCATTTTCGTCTTCCATGACTATTGGTAGGCCAAAGGACCCAAGCCCCAACCCCCCAGCCTAGCTGTAGTCGTCAGGAAGCTAGAGACATTAATGAGGATCTATAGCTTGAAGCACAGACCCTCTCAGGCCCACAGCCATGTCCAGCAGGGTACTTAGCCCCATACAGTCATTAACTTCTGATACTAATTGTCGAATTCATTAAAGGAACACCCCCCCCCACGCCCCCAAACGTCCCTCACGAAAATGGATGTACTGGGTTGAATTATAAAGATGTCAGGGCTCAGAAGATTAAGACTCTCAGACAGGCTTCACAAAAAAAACTATACAGCCATTAAAATCTATTTCAAGGTAGCTTGTGAGATATACTCAGTAATTATATGTACATACATCTTGGTAGGACCATCTGAGTGTAATTCAATTGTATTCATTGTCCTAGCTAGCCTATGGTTTCCCAGATATGATCTAGGACAGAGGCAAGCTCATCACGTAGCACTGTGTTGCTCTGCTTATTGTACTTTAATCAAGTTCCTGACGACTCAACGTTTTTCTGCATTCTTGGGCTTATCAAGTTCTGCAATGATATTGACAGACCAACTTTTCTCCAACATTCTGCCTGTAGTGACATGAATACTGCCAAAGTGCTGCAAACCAAGTTCACTTTGGGACAATATAGCACGCAACTACCACTACTAACATTCATTTCATTCAATTGTATCAGAATATGTACTCTGACAAACACACACACACACACACACACGAGCAAGAAACATTTTAAACCGGATGTCAAATTTTGTGCATTACCAAATTACAGTGAACGCTAAAGCTTATTATGGAAGGGAAGCATTTTACTGAACATTTTCACCTTAGATTTAAATAGGGTACTTTGTGCTATCCATCATATCATTCCATCTGGATTAATATTTAATAGACCAGAGTAATTAATAGAGAAACAGGGCAATTAGGAAGCTATAAAATATTCAAAATTCTATATTCACAGATTCATTAGTTAAGTACATTAGAACGCTCATTAAATTATTGCATAGATTGCGAAAATGAAGTCCTAATGACACGCTCAAACCTCCGCAATGGTTTTTGAGAAACCAGGCCTAATCGAAAGGGGCCTATGTCCTCCGATGAAGACAATGAGCACATTAACAAATGTAAATAAAAAACAATCCAACACCTGGTTTTCGATAAAGCACTTTTACCATTGCTCTGAACGCTAATCCGTACGGACGCCATGCAAAAGCAGGTATATCTACACAGGCTTTTCTTCTCCTGCCTCGCCACCCGACAGCCTCGCTGTATGGCCTGGTAGCATGACTAGGCAGGAAGGCCGGGCCTGGGAAAATAATTAAAGTGCCTTGATTGACAGTTCGCCCAAGGGCACGCAGTACCATTGCACACGCCTCGGCATGTCCTTGTTGTCATACCAACAGCCCCCACCCGCCCCTCTCCTGTTTCCATCGGTAAGTGACTGGACGCGACATGGTTTTAATGGCTCAGGCTCCATTACATCAGCTCTGGGTTCTCTTCTAATGTAATGGCATAGTTCTGTGGCACTCCCCTGTGCACGGCTATGCTGGGGTTGGGGGGGGGGGTTGACAAGGGGGTCCCTGTTCGGTTGCGGTGAAGTGCGCCGGGTGTAAAGCATGGGCGTTGAGCCGTTCGGGCTTAATAACATTTGGGACAACATGGCAAAGGGAGGGGAGGGGGCTCATTTCTAAGCGTTGGCGGCGTTGTTATCATTCCCGCACAATGAGGGGACGGTCGGCAGCAGAGACGCGGGCTGAGAAGCAGTCTGTCGGGGATGCGGTCATTGAGAATGTCTTGGCAAAACGCACTCAAACTCAAATCTTTTCAGTGGTTTCGGACAGGGGACGCCGGCCGTTTGAAGCGGCTGTTGAAGGACGGGTCCTGCCTTGGTGTTCACGGATGAGCGGCCGCCGTGACTCACCACGTCTCACAACCTCAACAAAGAGGAAGGGAATGGGGGGGGGGGGGGCAACAACGTTCACATAGCCAGCCTCTCCAAAGCTCTATGAACAAATCCCGGGGACGTTGCGGGATGACAGAGTGAATCAGTGAGTTTCCTAACAAGGGAACTATCATCCTCTGGGAGGCCATTGAAGCCAGGTGTGGTGCATCCGTGGCGTGACCTGTTATCTCGTCGGCGTCGCCGCGATGAGTGACGCCCATCACAGTGCGAACGATGATGCCTACAACACCCTGAACTATGACGGCTGACACGTCTGTTCTGGCTGGATTCTGGAGGAAAAGATGAAACACTTGACTTTCAACACGTCCCCACTGCAGAGAGCTCTTCGTAGGGTCATTTCAGTTCGTTTCCGTTCAGTCTTCTAGCCTGTAAGGTACGCAAAACAAACAGACACACACGCTCGCACACACACACGCTCGCACACGCGCTCACACACGCGCTCACACACGCGCTCACACACACGCTAACACACGCTCACACACACGCTCACACACTTGCAGTTCGTCGACTTACTATGATTCATTAACAGTGACAGACCTGTTTTCACAGATAGGGCTGATGCATAAATATGCCACACCGCACAGCTGGAAAATGTAGAAATTCATCAGGGTTGAAAAGAAGAGAGATTAACGTTTCACAAGTTTCCTCTTAAATATATGTATATATAGGTAAACACTGGACCAGACGTCAGACAGCCAACCAGGCAGTCAGAAGTTCGGAGCCAAACCAAGCACAAAGCCTTGGTTTCAGCAGCGAGCAGGGCCAAGAAGCATTTCCATATCAACACGTATGGAAAACTAACTAAACGATGGGAGGCGAGCTGTGGGAATAGGTGGAGGGGTTTATCAACTAAGTTCACTGGCAATATGAGAACATTTCATCGGGACATTCATTGGAAGAGTAAGACCCTTTTCATTTATGTACACAAAGGTACTGTAATCGATTGGTCCAGTTTTGTTAAGGAATCATTATGGGTAACGTTCAGGTCAAAACAGGATATTTTGCAATATTTTCCAGTCAGCCTGAATCCCTCCAGAAAAGAATCAGGACAATGTGCCCTGATAAACAAACACCTAGCATGACTCCTTTTCTGTAACGCATAAAACAAAGTTTAATCCCCCCGCCGACACAAAAACATTCTCAGTCGGCTGAAGTGAGCTGGGACATTCTCAGACACCGAGACAGAGAGACGGACCAAACTGTAAGCTTCCAGCCGGAGGGGATTGCAGTCGGATTCATAAGGAGTTGTCGTTTACTGCTGCAAACGGTGTCAGTCGCTTTGAACACGACAAACCCTCACGCTCTCCTCTCTGTAGGGCTCCTCTCCAAGATGCAAGCTTTCCTGCTGATGTCATCAATAGGGGAGAAACTCAGTGAGGATCCAACCAAGCGTTTCGGCACCACTTGTCCACCCTTCCACATGCCGGGCCTCAGACATCATGGTAGCCCCCCCCCCGCCCCATCTCTCGTCAGAGAGAGAGAAATCGAGGGGGGGAAATATATGGCTACTATGATGCAGGTTTTACACACACCAGACTCCAGACAGTGTTTTTCCTTCGGCTGGTTCTGGCTTTAGCTGCAGGAGACAAGGGCTGCCACAAATATTTCTCTCAGGGAATGCTTTGCAAAACAAAACATAAAAGAAGAAAAGTCTGCTGAATTTTCGGAGAGATGGTTGGTGGACGTCGACTGACTAAGAGCTATCCCTCACCCATCTGGTGGGTTGGATGAGAGGGAAAGGCTTTTGGGCCTGACCAATGACAGGCAGCTATAAAAAGGTGAATGAATTCTCAACAGGGTGCTCACCGAGCGCTTTGGGCCTCGGAGTTTTTTGGTATCTTTGTGAAGCTGTTGTTGTTGTTGGACAGTCACTGTCTCTTTTCCAATTACTTTTCATAATTAATGAAGCGATGAGGGACCGATTTATGTTTGTGGCACATTACATTTCACATGGGTGATAAACTCTTCTTTTCAATCAGTGCATCTTGGCAGAAAACTGGAAAAAAACAGTGAAAAAAAAGACAAAAAATGATCAACTCTCCAACTCTAAGTTAAACCAATTAATCCACGTTAGCCATTCAAAGTGAGTACAAACACCCTATACATGACAGCTTATGCTGCGTCCGCCCAAACAGAAAGCACACAAGAGAATATTAGCTGAACCTATTCCTGAGCAATCTGATGCAAATAACTCAGAGCTAAGTCTACAATCCATCTCGTGGCCAGTAAAAAAAACTAAAAGAAAAACAATCTCCATTTGGAACAATGTTCACCCAACCAACCTTAGCAGCTTCTGCCCTTGGCAAGCCGAGATAAGGCTATCTGTTTCCATCATCACTAAACAAGATTGAGCAAAGTACATTAAGCAGAAAAATACAAACAAATTACAAAGGCTTCAGGCTCTTTATCTAATGTTTGTGGGGGACTGACTGTTCCGTTAGCGTCGGTTGGGTCTGAGGGAAATGTGCCTGCGTCTAATAGATCCTGTCCCAACACTTCCACACAGGCCAGAGAACAATACCGGCTACCATTATCTCAACGGTAATGTTATCCTTCCTCGTGTGCAAAACAATCCGCAATCTCACCCCACTGACTGCAACTGTTCCCTCTAGTCTAGACCAAGAATAATATACAGATGGTCTAACACAGCTAGAAAGAGACACAGGCAACCTTGCTACTGTACTTGAAACAAATTTTGGCTATGCTACTGGCCACATTAGTGTACACGTGAAAAGCTAGGTTACACCCAGTAGGCTCACGCTAACAGAACATGCGGAAAACTCATTGGAATAACTCAATTGACTTTCGAAGAGACTTATTCATTGTTAATGCTACCCCCAACGCCGCTAATAAGACCATTGAGAAAGGAAATGGGAATGTTTGGCCCCGCATAACAGGTACAAGACGCTCAACAGTAGCCGTCTCATTGATCCTATCTCATAAAGCCTCCCTGTGACCTCACCGGTCATGATTTATGTATTAAGCAGCTTTTTAAAGAAATCAATTTCCTTTGAGCCCCTGTGCACCTAACGCTCTGCTGGTAATCAGAGTAGGGCTGTTTGATTTTCTGCACTCACAACACACCGCTGTGCTGTGTTGCCACGGACTCCCAACACCTCAGCCACTGATCAATAACACAGGGCTTCGGGTTCAACGCCAGACTCCTCTCGCTTGTTTTCTCCTCCGCTCCTCTCTTCTACCCCTCACAGCGGGACTTCGAGACCACGGCACCTGCAGCAACGCAATGGCAGGCTTTTTTTTGTTTTAAAGGCTTCAGAAATTCTACGACGAGAACACAAGAGGCCAGATATGAAGGGGGGGGGGGCTTAAAAAGACAAAGAATGTTTGGACTTGTGGAGGGATGGCCGACTCCCCCTCGCAAATCACAGAGGGCTCGGCCCAGTCTGCTGCCGTTGATAATGTAGGGAAGGGTGACACTGGGGATGTGTGTTTAACGCAGGGATTATCTTCCTAAAAATGGGGTGTTTTAACACGCACCAACGGAAGGGAATGTTCGAATATCTACAAAGGCCTAAGAACCGGCGGACTGGCGCTCTCCAGTATTTTTCCGCTCCCCAAAAAAAAGAAGAAAAAAAAATGGGCTTGACAAAATGGGAGAAAAAAAAGATATGTTCAGGGTGTAACGACCGACACTGCCCTGGGATAGACTATCGCTCAGTTATCAAAATAACAATGTTTGAAACCATTGTGTTCCTGAAAAGTCTGATTAATTACATGGTAGGAAATAGGATCTGAATGTAACATTTCCATCCTCCACAAAGCCTGGGCTGGATTGTGACAGAAATGTCGAGTTGCTTCTAAACGTTTCATAATGAAATGCCTACATATTCATACAATCTCTTGTTTCCTATCAGCCTAATGAGTTGGAATTGTTCGTTTGTCTTTACTGATCAGGTCAGAGGTTGCAGGCTCATTAAACTGCGGTTGACATCTTTCCATTTCAATCCAAGTTATTCAAGTTTTAGTTTCCTCTACCTACCAGTAATAGACACCAATTCTGCCTAAATGTTCCATCAGCTGTACTTGGCATATAAAAGTAAATCAGCGCCCTTTCAATGATATGAAGGAAATGTAAAAATATACGTACTGCCTTTTATAGCCCGGGAAAAAGTCAAATGAAAATCTAGTTGCAAGGCGATTGAGGAAGAGGAGGCTTGTTTCCAGCAAAGACTTTAGAGTGGAACATTTGAAGCCAGGGAATTAGAGATAGGCACTGTGCTTATTATTATGGAGGATGAAGACGGAAACGTGTTATCACATGACCTATAACCTCTAAAGGGGCCGTCTGGATCTCTCCCTCTCATTCCCTAACTCTCCCTTCCTCCTCTCGGATCGGCAGGAGCAAAGAGTCAGAGTGTCCGGTCAGAGCACAAAAGAGGAGACGTGGTGCCAGGGACAACCAACAACACGCCCCCCCACATCTACAGTATTGATGTACAGGACAAAAGGATGGGGGGGCAGGCCAACAGCTCAATTAGCACAGAAATGCATAGAAGACTAAATCACAAGTTCACCTTTTCAACAATTAATGTTGGAATAAACCCGTTGTTTACATCCAACCATTCCATTAGTGGTGGGATTTAGGAGATGTTCAGCGAAAGGAGCCATCGGACCTCTTCGCAAACAAGCACAGAGAAGTTGGCGATGGAGCAAGATGTCCCTCCCCCCGTGGCTGACAAAACAAGTTAGTGCTCGCCCTCAAAGGCCAGGTACAAAGGTCAGACGCATTGCAGGATGAGGCGGAGTCTGCTGTGGCTTGTGTATCTATCGGGTTACACACTTACAGACAGGGCCGTGAACAGACACCGATAACTGGGTTGGGCAAGGCAAGAGGGCACATTTTCACTCTGTGATTATCACCACGGTTGGGACTGGGCGAGGAGGAGGGGGGCGCATCTTAATTGGGTATTTTTCTCTATTGACAATGGTTCTACTGAAAATGATCCCACCTTTTGATTCCGAATGACCGTCCATTCTGTCAGAAACCAGAGTGAGTTGTGAGTTTGGCTTGGTTATGAGGTGCCAAGTGTCGGCCCATAGGTGGCACTGTTGGCTCACCTTACGAGTAGAGTTGTCAAACTTCAAGGATTTAAACACGGAGGGAGGAAGAAAAAAGATCCACTCGGATTCGTCACGGCTTCAGGAATGAAATAAAAAAGAAGTCTATGTTCAAGTGTCATTTCCCAAATAGATTGTAATAACATCTAATTAATTCAAACTGCTAGGATGAATCTTTCAAAATATCACACTTCAAAACAGAACACATTTTGATGCTAAAACTGCTCTTTTCCTGTGAGGGTGATTTAACAGCTAATTATCTGAAGGTTTTTTTCTCAACACTTTTTACTCCACCACAATCAAACTCTACACTAAACCCAAGGTGAATAAAACACACTTTTAAATAAACTTGGTAATCAAGCCATTGGAAGCAACAGTATTTTCCCAAAACCCAGAACTGACATAAACAGTGAAAGTGAACAATAGGAAGGAGACAGAAAATCCCCTAACTACATAAACATATCTGATGTCAATGCACTGTTTAAAACAGCACAAAATAATGAACCTCCACAATTAGTAAACTTCTCATCGAAAAAGAAACTTAAAACACACCAGGTTAAATCTTCCAGCACTTCACAATCAGCCCATCTGCAGAAAGAAAGGCATTGCATTGTTTAGGTGTGCAAGTCTGCCCCGCTCCACAGTTAACTGCGAAAGGGATAAACACAGCGCAGACTAGTCGTCTGCTTGCCCCTGTGGGCCCCCTGAGGACAACGCTGGCCTTGCCTGTGGCCCTGACTGAGGACGGGGTCACGTCAGCCCTGCCCTGGAAACGGGAAATTAGCAAAACCTGGCAATCGCAAAGCCAGCGAGTGCTGACCAGGGGTATAGTATGGTGAGGATGGAGAGAGAGAGAGAGAGAGAGAGAGAGAGAGAGAGAGAGAGAGAGAGAGAGAGAGAAAGTAAGCAGGAGAGCAGAGCGAAATAACAGAGTGAGCCAGAGATAGACGCCCTGAGGCAGGTTACTGGGCTAAGCCCCCTTGGAGGGGGCACCGGGTTTCCCAGCAGTGGATGAACATGTCTACTACCAAGACCTACAGAGAGAGCACTTTCCCCTTCCTGTTTACACAATGCCATCCTCATCCATGCACAACCCCCCCCCCCGCCCCACATCAGCAACAAGTGAGCCTCTTAAAATTTGATGTTGCCCTTGTGAGTGTGAGAGTGACGAGAGAGATAGAAAGGAACTGTCTTCTTTGGATCTAATACACATGTGAATGGGCTGTTTGCTTGGACAAGGGGAGCTTTTTACTGGCTGCAGGGAGTCCAGGCAGTCAGATGAGCTCCTCTAAGAGAAGTGTGTAAAACACCAGATGACCTCCCTACACCACGCCACGCCACCACTGGGCTCATCTATTATTTCACACCAAATGAATATTTCCTCACCCTCCTAGTGGAAAAGGTGTATTTGATTCAATATTCACTGGTAATTAATTCTGTGTTTCATCTTTGTCAAACAGAGAAAATAATTGAACGTTTCCGGCCCTGCTAGGCTGGTTGTTAGAGGCAATCTGAGTACAACTCTTACATGAAACTTTCATGAACACATAAAAAGAACAAAATATGAGGATTAGCAAAATCCACTTTCAGTGTTTCCCCTATATATAAATTTGCAATAGCATTGGGTTTATCAACACAGTGATTTCTGTGTTGTTACTACACATGTATCTGTGTAGTAATAGATGGAGGGGGGTGTAAGGACATCTTGCACCAAGCAAGATTTAGGCTTATGGAGGACTTTATGATATTGTATTTGAAAAAATGTTGATTGTTAAAACACAGTGCAAAAGACATATACATAAACAAAAAAAATCTGAAACCCCATAACTGGTTGTCGGCTCGTTTTCCCACCTGTAGCGCTTATTAGTTATTTACGCTTGTTGGCTCCCCAACTGTTTTACACCCTCATGGATTCGACCTATGCTATTATGAACCCACTGCTGAAAGCTAGGACCATCAACATGACGTCCAGATCTGTATCCCTCTCAGGGTGAAACGTTGGAAACCGGGATACCTAGATTTACCCCTTAAACCCATTCCTTATTCCCGATACAGAATATATTGAGAAACAGGTAAATTATAATAAATGACTGATATGAACAGCGTTGACGTAAATTGGAACTGTTAAATGCCTGCAAAGTCTAAATATCTTCCCTATCGGCAACTCTGCTTCTCTACCGGGACTATGAGTAATCAACACTCAGGGTGGGTGTGGTGTCAAGGATCATATTTAATTACACCACATCGCTATTAAATCAAAGCACGCACACTGTTTGTAATGATACTATACCTTAAAATGCATGAATATGGTAAATAAATTAGACAAAATTGGACTTTGGAGCTACTGATATGAATTTCCAAAATACTGTCTGTGTGGCCAAGCCTCGCAAATATGTATGCCAAATCAGGAGCATGTTAAAACGCAAGCGAAAAATAAAATGTGAAGGCGGTTCCACAAATGGATTGCACCACAATTCTGAAGGCCCACACCCCAAAAACAAAGTGAGCCAATTGCAGAAGTGTGACAATTTTACATTTTATTAAGTTCTATAGGTTAAAGTTGTGTAGCCAGAAGGCTCATGTTTTTCTTCATGTTGTAACCTTAAGAGATGGTAATTGACTTTATTACTAGAAATATAATAGATTTAAAAAAAAAAAATAAGAATAACAAAGACATACTGATAATAAGCCATGAATTACTTGGGGATTTAGATTTGCGCTCAACTGATGAACCTCAGCACTCTTTATCCTCTCATCCAGGAGAGTCTGATAAGTGGAGAAGAATCACCAAAATAAGTAATGAATAAGTAATGAATGTAATGAATACAACGTCATGTGTATAATTTATAGTAGTATCATCTTGTCAGTATATTTTTGCTTTTATTATGCTTTTAAATGGCATTTCCAGTTTGAACCTGAATACCTGGGGAGAGCATAAATTTCTTGCAATTTTCTCAGAAGCAGAATTGGTATATTATCATGAAAATATGGATCCCCTAATCCCTCCATCCTGGAGTTATAAAGAATGCACATGACTAGGCGCCAAATCAAATAATCTTCTGAATTAACCAATCACACTGATGCATTTTAGCAATCTAGAAAAATCCTTGCTTCAGAACAAAATAGTACTTTTTAAAAAAATCTCCTGCATAGGACATTTTTATCACCTACGTAATACTTTGAATCTTCTCACATTCCCTATCTTTGCCATTGCTACTGAAAAAGTCCAAGGGAAGACTTTTAATCACATTTCTTGTTAAAATCATTTATTCAATTTCTAGCCCAAAATGGCTGTGTTGTGTATAATTGTAGTAATGAGCATACCCACTTAAGAAGCTGCCTTCTTTTCATCAATTTCTTCTGATTCAGGGTAATAAAATTAAACTTCACATTTCAAATTGAAATTGTATAAAAAATGGTTTTAATAAAAAAAGCGATGGTCAGCATTCTTTTGCAAGGAAGTACAGGTGAGTGTTGGTGGACTAGCCAGGGAATGTTTTTGGTTGGTTGCTGCCCTGTTTGACACTACTATATACTTCAATGTCAATATATGAATCAAAATCCCTATTACACACCTTAATAACACAAAATATAAATACAGTGGCTTCAGAAAGTATTCAGACCCCTTCACTTTCTCCACATTTTGTTACAGACTTACTTTATAAGTAATTTACTTCTTTGCCACCGTCTAAACACAATACTTCTGAATCAGGTTTTCTCCAAGGACCTCTGTATTTTGTTCCGTTCATCTTTCCATAAAATCCTCACCATGCTTCCCGGTCAGTGCCCGCTGAGAAGCATCCCCATTGCATGATGCTTGTACCAACCTGTTTTACAGTAAGGATGGTATTAGCCAGGTGATGAGCAGTAGCTAGTAGTAGTTGTGTTGCTCTACCATAAAGGCCTGATAGATGGAGTGCTGCAAAGATGGTGTCTTTCTCGAGGCCCTACAAGGGCCCTACTTGCCCAGTTAATTAATTTTGCCTAACGGCCACTTCTAGGAAGAGTCTTGGTTTCAAACTTCTTCCATTTCACAATGATGGAGCACAGTGCGCTCCTGGGAACTTTCAATGCTTTAGCAATGTTTTATAAGCTTCCTTAGATCTACTGTATGCCTTAACACAATTCTATCTTGGGGCGGACTACAGAGAGTTTCTTGGACTTCGCGCTTTGGTTTTTGCTCTGACGTGTACTGTGATGTGTGGGACCTTACACACACAGGTGTGTGCCTTCCTAAATCATGTTCAATCAACTGAATTTGCCACAGGTGGACTCCAATGAAGTTATAGAGACATCTCAGGGATTACCAAAGGAGACAGCATGCATCAGAGCATTGAGATTTGTAGTGTCATGGCTAAGGTTCTGAATACGTTTGTTCATGAGATGTGCTTTCACTCCACTGCAACATCTATTTTAATGGTGAAATTATTCCACAGAATATTTTTGTCAAACACCAACTGAGCAACTTCTGTAATTTTTTTGTAAAGTGGCACAGATTTCTACATTTGCACCTGATACAGGCACAAAATCAAAATCCAATTTTGACAACAATTTACATGACCATTTCTAGAGGACATCATTACATTTTTAACAATAAAGAGCTAGAGGTCACTTTATCAGAAGGATGACTGTAGCCAGGTTTGTATAGGTGTTCGGTAGTTTGTGTAAAACGATTGCAAATTAATTGAGACACAGCAGGTCTAGTACAATAAGTGATAATGGGCCTATAAGTGGCTCTGAATCTTCCTGTAACATCTTAGAAGTCATGTAAGCCTATCTCTGAACCTTGAAATGTAGTCACAATGGTCTGATGTGTCTATGTATGGCATTGAACTTGATGATGACATGAACACTGTTATAAGCGTCATAATATGATACACAACCAAAGACAACATGAAACACAAATACAATCAATAGCCTAAACATAGTGAGTTTCAATGGCATTTCCATTGTTTTGGTAGGTTAAAATTCACCTTTATTCCGCTGTCTATGCAACTCCTATATCTCCACATTACCCCCCTTCGCTTCTCCATATTTAAGTTTACCTGGACCATCTTCAGTAGGTGGTAGAGGTCTTCCACCTCGTCTCCCTCCGTTTGGCTGTAGACCCTCCCAACTTCCAAGCTGGAGCCTTGGATGGTGTGTCGGTACAGGGGCAAATCCATTGCCTCTGCGTACAGGTCGATTGCCTGGTGACCTACTGTCTGATACATGTAGCTGTCCAACTCATCTAAGACAGGGGCACAGGTGATAGAAGGCTGTTACAAAGTGTTAGCGTTCCACTTAAGCAAGGCACTTCCCATATTATCTACTCATTCATTCCAATCAACCTAGCTAAGGAGCAGAGCTACGGATAACAGTGAGGTGTGAATTTTGCTTTATGTACCCCAAAGATACAAGGGGAAAAATATGTAGCATATCACCTGTGTTAGCAGGACGCAGGTTAGCCAGAGCTACTATGCTGTGCCCGGCAGCAACACACTGCATCATGTTGTAGCAGCTGTCTTTGCCTCCACTGCAACACAATAACCCAAGTCAAAGTATTGTACCGTTTAACATTTGATTGTGTTACGTCTTCTAAACACGAACAAGTATATTTGTTGCAATATTAAACATACCAATGTAGGGTCCCTTCACTTTCAAGTGTAAATAGTTCGGATTACACACTATCAGTCAAATGTTTGGACACACCTACTCATTCAAGGGTATTTTCTCAGTTTTACTATTTTCCACAATGTAGAATAAGAATGAACACATCAAAACTGTGAAATAAGACATACGGAATACCGTAGCAACCAAAAAACATTCCATTATTACATTAAGACATGAAGGTCAGTCAATACGGAAAATTTCAAGAACATCAAAAGTTTCTTCAAGTACAGCAGCAAGAAAAATCAAGTGCTATGATGAAAGTGTCTCTCATGAGGACCGCCACAGGAAAGGAAAACCCAGAGTTACCTCTGCTGCAGAGGATAAGTTCATTAGAGTTACCAGACCCAGAAATCAGCAATTAACTGCACCTTAGATTGCAGCCCAAATAAATGCATCACAGTGGTCAAGTAACAGGCACATTTCAACATCAACTTTTCAGAGGAGACTGTGTGAAACAGGCCTTCATGGTCGAATACAGCAAAGAAACCACTACGGAAGGACACCAATAAGAAGAGACTAGCTTGGGCCAAGACACACAATCCCATCTGGTTTGCACTCAGTGGGACTATAATTTGTTTTTTAACTGGTCAATGACCTAAAACACACCTCCAGGCTGTATAAGGGCTATTTAACCAAGAAGGAGAGTGATGGAGTGTAGCATCAGATGACCGAGTCTCCACAATCACCCAACCTCTCAACCCAACTGAGATGGTTTGGGATGAGTTGAACAACAGAGTGAAGGAAAAGCAGACAACACATGCTCAGCACATGTGGGATCTCCTTCAAGACTATTGGGAAAGCATTCCAGGTGACTACCTTATGAAGCTGGTTGAGAGATTGCCAAGACGGTGCAAAAAGCTGTCATCAAACGAAAGGGTGGCTACTTTGAACTAGTGCTGTGCCAAATCTAATACAACGATTTAATGTAAAATCGCGATTCTTTTTTTCACAATATTGGATCGATATTCTGATCACTAGAATCGATTGTTTATTTATTTTTTACGCCATCGACAGCCTTCTTGTAAATTACTGTTGCGGCCGCTGAACGGGCGTTTCTTTAACAATAATATTTGTTTAAATATCACAAAATCTACCTGATAAAAGCCTGTAACTGTATTCCCATGGATATCGTCATTAATAAGAAACCAGAAATGGGTATGCTGTCATTTGACTTTATTTTGTTGTATTAATTTCTTTACTCAAAATTCTAGCGCCAAAGCGGCCACGACTTTTTATGTTAGAAGATTTTTTCTGTTTGGTGATACGAGGTTAGAAATGTCCTTGCTCTTTGAAAACGATAATGATCACGAAGTGAGTAACAAAAACTGTGGATATAAGTTTAGTATTGTCCATATTTTATGCGGTGAAATATTGGTAATAACTTTTATATGACAACAGCAACCCTGTCGTGATAACTTGATAGACAAGCTCATCAGCTGTGGAGCTCAAATGGTTGCTTGCTCTGCCTTGTGATGGAAAGCGTTGCTGTGGCTGTGTAGTCGGCTAACTAGTTGATTGTTTTCTCGCGTTTCTTCCGATTTCATTCAAATATGGAAAATGCCATTGTTAACGAGACAACTAATTGTCCGGTTTGTTTCGTCTGTCAGACTAAAGTAAAGTTGTCTTTCCGCAAATGTGTTTCGTTTGTGCAGCAATAAGCAGTCATTTTCACTAGCCAGCAAAAGTTGAGGCAGTAACGTTATGCTTCACTGACGTAGTTGTCACGTTATCGCGATGATGTCCTGCACCTGCCAAAAGATGTGACACATACTTCCCCTTATCATCTACAAAAACTAGTATTTCTTGAGATCTGCCTTAAGCTTACTTTATTATGATCACATTAGCTGTACGGACCTAATTTGACTGCTGGCTCAATTTCGTCGTAGTGTTTCGTTTTATGCAAACGTAGACGTTCGTTCTTCATTCTATTGGTTGTTAATGGGAGAAAACAAATACTATTTTTCCAAGTTACATTAATGTTGTCAAATTAAAGAAGAGTACGTGCTCTTTAAAACAAAGTTAACTTGTAATTGTTTTTTGTTTTTTTTGTGCTATGTCTGTTTAAAATGTGTGAGAAAATATGATTTATTTTGAGAATTCTCAGTAATCTACAGCAGTTTTCTAGAATTCTGTTAGGGTCTAAAGGGTTACATTTAGAAGTTCTAAGTCATTTCAAATTGAGTGGTTCTTTTTTTATTAGGCATTGCCCATGTGGATTAGCTAAAGATTCTCCTTTTAAGTTTATACCATAATATTATTTGAGGTTTTCTTTAGCACTTCAGTAAGTATTGTGATTCAGTTGTGATATCATAATGAATCGTGATGTATTGAATCGTTAAATGTGTATTGTGATATACAGGTGCAGGTCATATAATTAGAATATCATCAAAAAGTTGATTTATTTCAGTAATTCCATTCAAAAAGTGAAACTTGGATATAATATTCATTCATTACCCACAGACTGATATATTTCAAATGTTTATTTCATTTAATTGTGATGATTAAAACTGACAACTAATGAAAATCCCAAATTCAGTATCTCCGAAAATTAGAATATTACTTAAGACCAATACAAAAAAAGGATTTTTAGAAATGTTGGCCAACTGAAAAGTATGAACATGAAAAGTATGAGCATGTACAGCACTCAATACTTA
>JACXGI010010170.1:0-28312 GCA_016801175.1 Esox masquinongy
TTTTTTTGCCATTCAAACAGATGAGGTTTCTAAATGGTGACCCAGAAGTCTGTTTTTATGTGTTTTTATTGTAGCCAAGGGGGTTGTGATTACCAGGATACATCATAATAGATTATATCTGTTACAGAAATGAATCTAGGACCCAAAATGTCCAAGTAGTGAAATCCGGCCGAAATCTCCTCGGACCCTGAGGCGTTAAATAAATACCAGAGTGGAGATAACACACCCTGTTTTCCGACAGAACATTTTCTATGTAGAATATGACTAAGTAGTTAATATAGGGCTGCAACTGTCACTTTTGATGATCAATTGACAGGTAGGCGGGGCTTCTGGATTGGTAGCTGGGACTTCCTGTGTGAAGTATGCTTGGGGGTGGAACGTCCAGTGTGATGTATGCTCGGGGAGGTACATCCTGTATGACGTATGTTAGGGGTTGTAACTCCCGGTATGACATATGTATGTCCGGGGAATGAAATATAGTATGGGGGTGTGTACTTTGTAATTTATGGTGGCTTTGATGTTTAACAATAGGGCTCCAGGGTTCGGGAATGTTAAATTCCCCAGACATTCAATGTTACGATAAGTAACGATAAGTTTGATGTTAAACAATAGGGCGCCAGGGTTTGGGAATATTTAATCAGACAGGTACAACAGATGGTCTATAACCAGTGGATGGTACCTATGTTTTACGACGCCATAGGTGGCTGGCGTGTCTGTGTATTTAAACCACACAGATCCCAGGTGTTGGTCATTCAGAATAGCCTAAACCTATGTGTACATTACAAAACACGATGGATTCTACAGCGATCAACATTGGATTTGAAACACCGGTGAAGTTTAACAGCTTAACCGCTGCACAGCAAGTCGGCAAGAGAATACATTTGGGTGGAGATGACACGATGAAGATGCCACCCCCAAAGAAAATGATGCTGTGTTTAGCTCGAATTAATCAACTACACCAGGATATGTTAGCACAGGAGTGGAAGTTGGAAGACTGGCGAATTGGTGGATACATTTTCAACCCCGAGATACAAGCAGTCGCATTTTATTAATTGTCCGAAGACGAGGTGTTTAAACAGGGTTTGACTGATCAAATGACCTTTTGTGCTAGTTTATGGAGCACCTTTCGAAAAGTGTTTTATTTGGGGCCAAAGCAGGGCACACAATACGGTAGATGTGTTGATTAAAGTAATCAAAGGAATGAAGCAGTATGACTCTGTTACATTGGAGCAATTTCCGGACAATGTTGGTATGTTAGAGTGACTGCGACTGCGCACTGTTCGACTGATGTACAACCCTGATGCCCCACATTGAGCTAACACAATCCTCAAAACAGCATAAAAACAGACAGTGCGCTTGTGACTATCGAGAAGCCGGCAGACTTTGCAAAACATGTCTCAAGAACCCAAGGCTGAGGACTGGCTGGGTGACACCTTGGATAACAACGCCAAATCCGGCTATCCTGTCCCGGACCCTGACCCCTCGACTCAACCGTCTTACCCACCAAGAAACTACCATTGGCTTGCCTGGCTTGGCGCTCAGCTAGGACCTCTTAATCTATCAAACCTGTCAAATGTTGACAAGAGTTATCACAAAATGGAAAAATGCCTTGCACCACAGGTTTTAAAGATCATCAAAGCAACATTGGGTATGATCCTGGAAAACGTTGTTGCGGCTATTCTCCACAAAGCATGCATTTAATGTGAAGGGGACCACCCAAGCCAGAGAAAACATTCTTGTCTCGACCCGCCTGATTATTTTTTTGAGACCCATTATGATAACATTGTGGAGACAGTTTTAACACCATGACTGAAACATGCTGGTCAAGGCAGTAGAGTCTTGGTGCGACAAAACCAAAGAGACTGTTTCAACAGAAATCTGAATGTTTGAGTCTCTTTTCTGATATTCTTGGACATTGTGTAACTCAATAAATCAATGTTAAATGTGTATTACTTCTCATTATTGACCCAATGCCCTACGATGTCTGAACAGGTTATGAAAAGTATTTACTACGACCCGTCAAACCCTGGTGCTTACGTGGGTAGAGAGGGTTTGAAAAGAGTGTACTTGGAAAAACCGGAGAGATCCTCAAAAATGTTGTGGCAAGTGATTGGCTATTGACCCAGGATACATACATGCTACACAAGCCTGTAGCTAATCATTTTCAAAGAAAGAGTTATTGTTCATAACATAAATTCACAATTTCAGTTGGATTTGGTCAACATGAGTGCTTATAGTGTGGAAAATGATAACATGAAATGTATGTTAACATAGATGTAGATGTATAGATGTAAGTAAATACACGTGGATTTGTGTACTGAGAAATAAAAGCACTATCGAGGTAAAGTGTGCATTGAAGACATTAAAAGAATGAAGAATGGATGAGAAAGTACACAAAGGGAAGATGAGTCTTGTGAAATGGCTTGGTTGGCCTGAGATATTCAACAGTTGGATAGCATCAGAACAAGTCCTTGACCGACAAACAGGATAGAAACACAAGGATTTGCTGGACCACGTCATTTACAGCGACTGCAATCAGGATGGGTGACGGCGGTTTCTATATAACGCTGCCTAGTAACTTGTCGAGGCATATCTATCCAAACAATTCAAGTTTGTGCTATTCCACAAAATTTGCCCGTAGGTATAGATTTGAAAGGTAATTGGGAAGTGTCCTTTATAGAATTCCAATACCCACATACGTGGAAGTGAAAATGCATTTTTACATGACTCGAAAAATGACAGAACTTGGAAATATGAACTCACCACCATTTTTTTTAAAACCACATGGCGTATGGTTGGGCTATGAGGAATTTAAAAATAGAATGTTTCTAAAAGGTGAGGCCCATTTAATTTAATATTTAATTTAACATATTGCTAGAGAAAAAGACAAAGTTTTCACAGTGACATACGACAAGCCACACTACATACCTCTTAGCAAGAGTCAGTTTGATGAGAATTGTATTGAAGTAAAATCCGATCAGAATCAGTTGGTTTCATTCGTAGTGGGGAAGGCGATTGCAAAATTACATTTCAGACCACTTCAAACAATCTTTTAGACTATAAGATGCAGCCTCAGAAACTCTATGATGATCCTCAAAGGTATGTTGAATACTATACAACGCAGGCCAGTAACTGTTTTTCTCCGCCTGCCCTCCCCTTTGGTGTTGTTTTTGGCGCGTGCAGGTGTCTGCGCCTTGGGGGGTGGGGTACTATAAGGTTCTCTTCTGCTCGGTTTTGGTTTCTGAATATAGCCTGTTGTGTTTGGTTTTTGCCCTTTTGTTCTTGTATGCAGCCTGTCCTTGTCCTCATTGTTTACACCTGTGTCTTGTTTGCTCCCTCGCTGTGTCCCAATTTAAGTTCCTCCTGCCCCAGTGTTTCTTGTGGGTCATTGAATGTCGTCAGTATCGTCTATTTGCGTTCCCGGTGCCCTGGTAACTGCTACCTGTTTCTACCTTTTGGAGTCCCTTGTGTTTTCAATGTAAGTTAAAGTAACTTTTATTTTTGGAAACCTCTGCGCGTGTCCTGATTCCCAGCCAACTCATGACACAAATATTAAAACAGTAACGTGTAATACCTTTGTTGAATTGGTAACTGGTAAACAATATCTTTGGTATTTCGTTTCGTGAATAAAAATTTAGCATAATATATTTGTAGATTTACATTTGATGAATTAGCCTACACAATAAGCTGAATCTCCTATTGAGAAACTGTAAAGTGTGATAAGTAGCCTATATAGTTTGATTTATGATTCAATAATAGCCTAATTAAGTTTTTGAATGGTCAAGGAAATCTTGTATTTCATTTGTAAGTTCATTCAAATTCAACCAATGCTCTGATCATTCATCTGGGACTATCCTGCATTCATCCATTGACATCATGAATTCAGTGAGGGGTGATTAGCGCCTGGGTACCATTTGGGTACCAAATGTGCTGCGGGCTATTGGCGATTAAGCCGGAAAACAGTAGAAAAAAAACTGGTAAATAGTCTGTAAATAGTTTTCCTTTTCTGAGTTTAGAATTCTGAAAATGGAAAAATGTAATATATGCCTATTTAGGAAAAGTCATGGAAGGAGGAGGGTGTAGCTTTCAAAATGGCAGTTTTAATTACGAACTCAAACGCCAATTCACATAGGCATTTGGCTGTCCTAGTGTTAAAGAAATAGACAGTTAAAAGTATATCTTATGCCTGCTTTATTATTAAAAAATAAAGGCAATCGTAAAACATCGACGTTTACATAGTACTGTTCATACAACAAATAGTCAAGTTTTAACATATACCTAAACAATGAATGACAAATGATTAAAAACAACATATAAAACAAATAAAATAAAAACACATAAAAATGGAAGCCATTGCGTGAGGTCTATGGTAGGGGATACAAAGAACTTTGGTTGATTGATAATCAGTTGCAGGGGGAGTGGTACTGGCAGTAGGTGCCCTTGGGTGTGGCTAAATAATCCAGTGTGTCACCAAGCGTTTGTTTCTATAAATTGATTTTATATCTTACAAGCTCATTTGGAATAGTTGTAAAAGGCATATTGAGACATGCCATGGCCTCAAAGAACTCCCCACACCCCAAAGTCCTTCTAGCATCAGCAATTTTGGTGGTACCTGTCATTTTTAACCAGATCCAACAGGTGCGAACACTTGATGACCTCTCCTTTGAAAATTAATTCACTTCCATGTTGTTTAACTCCATGTTGTTTAACTGTGTCTAGATGCGATTAGACTGGTTAGAAATGCACTTCTATGCTTAGTAAGGGAATTAGGAATCCACCAGATTGGTTGATGGTTTTTCTTTTCTTTGTGACTGAAGTGTTCTTTCTAGACATATATACACACAGCTTCGGAAAAAATTAAGAGACCACAGCACCTTTTTCTTTCATTTCCAAAAAAGTTGAAAAGGAAAGTTTTGAGTGAGGAACAGAAGCGTTCAATTTGCAGTGTTTAACCCTTCTGTTCCTCACTCAAAACCTTCCTTTTAGACTTTTTTGGAAAGAAAAGAAAAAGGTGCAGTTGTCTCTTAATTTTTTCCAGAGCTGTATGTGTGTATGTGTGTGTGTATATACATACATACATACATACATACATACATACATATGTTAGATTTTTCTCTCTTCACTTTAAGCCGTTGTGATTCTGTCAAGGGTATATTACTGTGCCTTAGATTAAAAGAGCAATTTCATAGAGCGATAGAATGAGGTCTGTGGAAGCGATTTCTAAAAGAACTTTTCGTTGACTCGCTGGAGCCTTAAATAGCATCTTCAAAAGTGGTAGAGTTCTATGAATGCGTTTAGGCATGCTCAAACTTTCTTAGGAATGTACACAATAGGCCAATCCCCGGAAAACAATCCTGTTCTCAGACAGTAGTCTTCTGGTGTTGTAGCCTTAAAGTCTATAAGTAAATAACCAAACGGTGGGTGTGTTGCATCTTTAAAACTCTCCATGAAGAACTGAGAAAGGCCGGGGTATAGTTGTCTTCCTAAAATACTTATCTGCTGATTGTCACGAGGGTTTTTAAACAAGATTAGATCATTTGTGTTCACGTTAATAGTTCTACTAGATTTGCCTTTAACAAACATGTTTTGGACAAGGCAGATGGCACTCAGGTTACGGTGGTGTGAATATTGTGTGAAAACTCCATCTCCAAACTCTCCAAACAATCGGCACTTTTCATTAAATCGTCAATAATTAAAAGGATATTTTTCTGGATCGGTAACAGATTGTCATCAAACAACGATGTTGGTAAACCATCTATAAAAGTAATTTCCCTCCACTTCAACATTTCATCATACAACGGTTGCCAACACGAATAAACCCAGACTATATTCTGAATTTCTTTGGAAAAAAAACAGCATCATCCAGCAACATTTTCACAAAATATATTTTTCCTGAGTTACTGGGTCCGCTAATGACACAACTGAAAGGGTGTTGTACCCGCTATGGTGACTATCCATCCTAGAATGTGATATAATACCCGTAAAGCCTTGTGCTGTAATCAGGGAGCAGTACACTCTTGTTGTACGCACGACTCTGAAGGTCACTATTCTGTTTTTCAATGTGAACACTCTTATCTCTAGCAATTGTCTGCATTAGCAAGGACGTGATCATCACCACCTTCGCCTCATACAAAATTATCAACCAGTCTTGTTAGCGTCTCCAAATTTACAATACCTGAGTTGTAGCTGTTGAGTGTAATTCTTTTGCTTTGAGACAGGTCAGACCTGTAACAGCTTTGTAACCATATGTCTTTGGGCCACCACTAACAAATTGTGCGATGCTGTCAACATCTGGTAACTCATCGGTCAAGTCACCCAAGAATGGGCCTAGAGGGGGCACTCAATCCCCGTGGCATGTGACAAAGATCACTGAATCAGTGTCTGTGTAGACTACACGTCTATCCAACTTCTCCAAGAGTGAATACAACTCAAGTCTAGCATAAGCGGTTGTGAACGCGGCAATGAAAATATTGCCGTTACATGGTTTGATTGGTGTCTGTTTTGTGTAATGCCGCTGTACCATCGCAAATGAGAGTAAAGAGAAAAGACTAACTTCTAATACACTGGAAAAAGGTAGGGGCTAAGCTCCTCCAGGTCTGTAATTAACATTGTGTTCATAAAGTTAGTCCACTCAACCATCTTACCCCAAAGACTATTCATTGCCAGTTTAGCCAAAGATTTTCAGACTCTGCAACATAATCTATACAACGGAAAGAACACCCACTAGACACATACTTTGGTATTGTTAGGGCTACCATGTGTCCATCGAAAGGCCTTTATCACCCTGTTTTACCGTAAACGGGGTGATAAAGGCCTTTCGGTAGACACACGGTAGCCCTTAACAATACCGAAGTGTGTCTAGTGGTTTGAAATCTCTGAAGATTATGTTTGGATGCCCAATTGGATAAGTCTTTGTCTTGTTGCAGAATGGGTAAAGACTACAGACATCATTATACTGAATAGTCTCCACTTCGTGAGCCATAAATTTCAAATGAATTGCGTTGGTACGACCACCGAAAAGAGCATCCTGAGGGTCAAGGCGCTCTGGAGCGTCAAAGAACTTCAAGAAAGCTTGGACATCTACGGGTGTTTTTAAGCTGATTCTATTCACACTCCCATATGTACTGAACATGTACGTTGTGTTGTTCTTTCAAAGCTTCAAGCTTTGCTCGCCATTGCTGGTGCATCAACCTGTACTGAATCTTTGTCACCGGGTTGGTGCTTGTTGAACAATGACACTTTGGGTGACCGAGCCAGAAACAGCCTAGAAATTCAGAGGCTGTGCACACACCATCGCGTTCAGTGTATCCATCAACATAGTATGCCCCGATTTTCATTTCACCTCGGTTCAGGGCATGCTGTATCAATATGTTCACATCAGAGGCCACATATTAAAGCCATTGGATTGAGCTGTTCTGACAACAATTGTAGTTGTCTGAGGGGACAAATGCGATTGTGTCCTTGGTGAGGAATCTGTTGCAAAAGACTTTCATGCAAGCCGAAGCAATCGTAATTGATTGGAAGAGGTCAACACCACCACATTCCAGGAGCTCGAGTCTGTAATGCATACAACCCTCTCTCAAGATGACCACATCATTCACACAGTAAGCCTTTATTTCATCCTTCATGACAAAGAGTTCCACGGATACCGTAGAACCCATTGTATGAACTCATCTTTTTTCTTTAGCCATCATGGTATTCACACCGTAGTAATGCAGTTCTGGATGGTGACCTACATAGTTCTCATTCTCCTTGATGTTAAACTTGTAAGGAAATTAGCCTTTTTTCAAATCCTTAAAACCCATAGCATGTGGCAAAGCCGCCAGCTTCATCGGTGGGAAGCAATGACTATCAATGTATCTCTGATTGAATGTGCTGTCTGTAAAATTGATGATCTTGCTACCATTAGCAATTAGTTTCGTACTGTTGTTAAAAAGGTATTGCATCAAGATGAAACCATCAAAACCTTTCGAGTTGTGTGCTATAAAGGTGTAGTCATTGTATTTCAGCTGTCACTGTATTTCAGCTGTCTAAACTATTGGAAAAAAGCTGCGACATAACTATCTCTGGCCGAACACCACGTCTCGTTATCAAAGCTTATTGCACACACAAAATTTTGCAGTGTGTAAACCAACCACAGGATTGGCAATTGCTTCAAAATCATAAAAGATGTAGCGCTCACTGGGTTCCATGGGTTTAGGCGGTTTTATGAATCATTCATGATTAATTTTAACAGTCAGATCCACCTTACAATTGGGACACATGTTAGCCGTGCATTTGTACAGTTTATAGTTGATGATACTAATGATGTATTGATAGCCACAATCGACACAGTATTTCTTATGGTCACACCTACTAACCCAATGACCTGCGGCTTTGTGGAACTTCAAGGCTTTATGATGACTGTAACAAAAGTCAGAATAACATATTTGCTTACAGTCTGGGCACTGTTTTGTGTTCCGAGGCTGGTTATGACAATCTGTATGAAGACATATGCTACAGTTATGTTTACAACCATGATCACCGCGGGTCTTAAAACCTGTAGAACACCGCTCACAGACATCTGACACCCCCAGAAAACCTTTCAGATTCATGGTGCAATGGAAGTGTTTGTCGTGTAAGTACATAAAGACGGTTCTAGGATGTCGGTCTTCATGGTTTGGAACTTGGTAAAGCCACCATCATAGATCCGGTGAAAGACAACTATTTTAGACCCTGTCATTTGTTCAAACTGAGTGAAAATCTGTGAATGCCACACAAACATCTAATGCTAAACCAGCACCCATATGTAACTCACGACCACTAGCCACGGCCTCATCGTATGTGTATTTGTGGGTTCAACATACCCATCAAACATACTGGAAAGAACATAGAATCATTTATCACTGCCACATATAAATGCCTTCTTTTTTTGTGATAATCTGATCTATCAGCAGTGTTTGAGCCTTACATCGCACGCCCCATCCTTCCTCACGGTTGATGACAATTTGCACAACTAGCTTTAGTGATTCATCGACCACAAGCTCTGCATTACTCTGTGAAACACTATCGAGTAACCCGCCAAACATGTGTTCATTATATTCATCAGCTCTCATGGTCACATGTACCGAGGAGATCAGAGATTCACCAAACAGTTCAATCTGCAGACGATCAGCAGGTCCTAGTACACAGTCTGAAGCTCTAACAATCAAAGTATCCAAGCCTTTCGTAACGCGAGCATAGAATGCTCCAAAATCATCAACTTCACCAATATTTTAGAAATTTACAGACTGTTGTAATTCCACAGTGTCAAATTGATTACCTTGTATTACTCTAACATCACTGTGACCACCGCTCTGTGTTAAAGATCTGCACCTTTCAAAATCAGCCGGGCTGTTGTAATGAGTATGCATCAGTGTTTGTAGGGGAGTCAACTAGATCGTCCCAAAAATGTGGGCTACTAATCTTGGTTAACAAACCTTGCATCTGTGGATTGATGTCTGTATTTCTGTGCAACAATGTATTGGCTTGTTCAAGTGTTGTTTGAGATTGAAGATTAACAGCTTCAAAGTTTTGCTCTTCTTGATGGCGTGACCCTGGTGATGACATGCAGGGTCCTTTTGCTGTATTGTATGTAATGTCTATGGGGTTATCAATGTGTGCACTTGTGTTGGGTTTGGTCTGTTGGATATGTGTTGAGGTGATGGTTGTTCAGTTTCTGGTCTATAGTTAGTATTATCTCTCGCCATTTCTCTAGCTCAACGTGTAAATAACGATCCACTTACAGGGTAAAATAATATTCTAACACACAAAACTGTGATTTATGTAAATGTACGTTTATGTATTACCTTCAGCTTTCAAGTATTGTATAATTGGGCAACAATTAAACAAAAAAATCAGGTGCTGTACAGCCACAAGGTATGGGGGGGTTCTGTAACTGAAGTCGTTATGGTGGGTAAGTAATCTCCAACATCTCTGGATCTGTTGGTTGATATATAGAGTACAAAGATTCAGCTGCATGCAGACTGTCCTAATGTTAATAACATTTTAGTACAACGCTGAAAATGTCTGTAAATGTTTTGACTTACACAAAATGTATCTGTTCAAGATGTGTAAAATCACAACCGTGGATGTTGTGTAAAATCCCAACTGACACCGATGTTGGTTACTTGGTCTGAAATAAAAGCAATGATGGTTAACAGAAGACCAAGCATGCCCAGGTATTTAAAGCTGATGATTAATAATGTTAAAAATCTACTTACCAAGTACTTAAGGTCCAAAAAGGAGTTTTCCAAACAAGGCTGTAAAAATAACTTGTACTTACTATGTAAACAGCCTACTCTGCGCTTAAAACTGCAGATGTCTTCTGTGGCAGCTGCAGATTTAATGACAACACAACCGGTATGCCTCTAAAAGTTTACACCTCTTAACATTCAATAACCAAAATTCTCGCATCCACACACACACACACACACACACACACACACACACACACACACAGACAGGTATTTATTTGCTAATCAATATAACCTTTCAGCATTTACAGAAATGTATGGAGGTTAAAACATACAAAAAAAAATGTATGGACACCGTTTTAGACAAGTTGCAATTTGTGAAATTCGACTTGCACGACAGACCAGACATCATGTAATATCAAAGTGATCAGTTGTTTTTTCCTTTACCAGAAGGCAGAAAACTAGCTACAACTTTCTAGTAGACACTTCAGAAAAGTCTGCGCTCTGTCATTTGTAATACAAATATAAGCAATTATAATATAATTCTACAAAATAGTAAGGTGGCCAATAATTTGGAACGGTGGCCGATAATAGGGGGTCGTATTTTATAGCTACGTCACTAACCAACTACCTGAAAATATTAATATTTCCCCTGAAATTTCAAAAATGATCATTAATGACGTTCTAGCTAACATTTTTATGTCACTAATAATCATCGTAAACATTGATGACTTGATCAAATGAGTACTTGGTACAAGATGTAAAATTGCTGTTGGATATGTCGATAAGTGGGGGTTCTACCAGATTAGTTAGCAATGACATGTTTTTGATATCAAATTGCTTCATGCTAACAGAACAATATACCAATCTGACTACTGTATTTACCATTGTTTTTTTATTATGGTAGAAGCACACACATCTCAAGTAGACCAAAAATGTTGGCCAGATAGTCCCCAGCCAGGCGCAAATCACTCTTAATGGGCGATAACCCCAGATAAAGGACCATGCTCTCTGCGGTTGAATGTGAATTAACTCAACAATGAAAATGAAGTGTAATGTTGATGACATACAGTGAGGGAAAAAATTACTGGATCCCCTGCTGATTTTGTATGTTTGCCCACTGACAAAGAAATGATCAGTCTATAATTTTAAGGTTTATTTGAACAGTGAGAGACAGAATAACAACCAAAATATCCAGAAAAACGCATGTCAAAAATGTTATAAATTGATTTGCATTTTAATGAGTGAAAATAGACTACTTTTTAATAGTAATGAGTAACGTAATGCGTTAGTTATTGAAGTAATGCCTTACTAGTTATTTTTTCAAATAAACAACACATTACTCAATTTCCCTCAGTGCAACCTATGTGGTTTTACGTAGCATTTCTTTTCTCTAGTAGCAAGTGGATATATAGGACGCAAAGATGACAGCACTAGCTCTTCCAGATACAGGTCATGATACACCTACCAAAGCCACTTTTTTCAGCTCCCATTCATTTCAAAACTATATTGTAGCGTCGACTAGCAATTTGTGCAGCGGAAGGCTGAGCTCGGGTGAGCTTTGCAATTCAGGCTTGGAAAGTAGTTTACTATTTCATCTACATAGTTATTACTACCCTCGTATATAACCAATCACTGCGGTTATGTTTTTCTGGGATCTCTAGCCTGTTGGACAACCAAAGTTCATCCTAAATCATTCTCCATTATGTCCAGGCAAATGAATGTTCAATCCAAATGAACACGTAGCTGCCCCTTCAGTGCTATATTAACAACAAATTGCAACGGTGAGCACTCAAAGTGCACATGTCACTTTGAGTGTGCACATCGCTTGTTTGGGATTCACCAGGGTACACTTTCATCCCGTAACGGAAAGTGCAGTATTTATGATACATGTATTTAAAGTATATATTTCAAATACAAAATAGGGTTTTGTCATTTGTATTTTTGTCATTTGTATTTGATAGGGTTGATGAAAATGGCTTCATATTTTGTATCAAAATACTTCAGTGTTTTGTATTTTGTATTTTAAAAATACTGCAAAATACTTTGTGAGAAGTCTACATGATGACATCATAAAAATGCTGCGTCTGATTGGTGCCTACTCAGTATTTTGCCCAGACTTGTTGAGATCAGAACAGAAAATTGATCCATACCCGAAGAAGTTCAAGGTGAAAAACGTGTTTGTTGCCAGCTTTCCATCGAATTTTAGCATAAATTGCTGCAATTTTTTACAGTTCATGTTAAGTTTTGGTGTTCATTTTAGTAGCCTAGGCTAAATTGTTTATCAATTTACGTAGTGTTCAAGCTAACTATTTGACCCCAGTAGCAGCCATCACAGTTAACGTTAGCTTGCTACTTTCAGCTTATGTTTTTATCGGTTGTGCACAAAAAAAAAGCGTTTCAGTGTTGTACAACATTACATTATAATGCCATGATATGGTGTAACTTGTAAAATGCACACGTGTGCCTTATTATCATTAACACTCAGTCACATGCTTACTCTCTCACCCACACAAATGTTTGACTGTTTTTGGTAGACGCATATGTTTGACTGTTTTTCTGTAGTATTCTCTATTGTAGTATTCTCTGCTGGAGTTTAAGTAAATGTTCTCACTACACTATTAATGTTTGTGTCCTATGTACCTATATTTTGAGGCTCTTTATAGATTCAGTGGTTGGAGTTGGGTTAATACTCCTTTCCCTCTGTTACTCGTTACTCAATTTCTGTTGCTACTTTCTGATTTTGTTTCTGGCTACGTTTAAAATCAAAACATTGATCATTTACTAATTCTTGAAAAAGTGCTAAAATGTTTATTTTTCAACTTCCAAATAGGTGTCCAATGATTAATAAATAAACAATTTGTTTGCTAAATGATTGTACCTTAATTAAAGTAGCTGTTTAGTAGGATCATGATTTTGCATACCATTGCATGAATGCCTGACACAATTTATTATTATACACTGCTCAAAAAAGTGAACACAATCACAGTATAACACCAAGTAAATTAAACTTCATGGGATATCAATCTGTCCAGTTAGGAAGCATAAGTGATTGTGAATCAATGTCACCTGTTTTTGTACAAATGAAAGTGAAAACAGGTGCACTAGAGAGGCACCAGCAAGGCAACTCCAAAAAAGGGAATGGTTTTGCTGTGTCTCCCAGTACGGTCTCAAGAGCATAGAGGAGATACCAGGACATGAGCCGTTACACAAGGAGAGCTGGACAGGGCTGTAGAAGGGCATCAACCCAGCAGCAGGACTGGTATCTGCTCCTTTGTGCAAGGAGGAAAGGGAGGAGCACTGCCAGAGCCCTACAAAATGACCTCCAGAGGGCTACTGGTGTGCATGTTTCTGACCAAACTATCAGAAACAGACTCCATGAGGGCCCGACTTCCTCTAGTGGGACCTGTGCTCACAGCCCAGCACCTTGCAGCTCAATAGGCATTTTTCAGTGAATACCAGAATTGTCAGGTCCGTCACTGGCGCCCCGTTCTCTTCACAGATGAGAGCATGTTCACACTGAGCACATGTGACAGACATGAAAGAGACTGGAGACGCCGTGGTGAACGTTATGCTGCCTGCAACATCATCCAGCATGACCTGTATGGCAGTGGGTCAGTGATGGTCTTAGGGAGGCATATTCTTGCACAGACCTCCACATGCTAGCCAATTGTACCCTGACTGCTGTTAGGTACTGGGATGAAATCCTCAGACTAGGGATCGGACAATAGACAATTTTAGTACTAATCGCGATGGAAAATACAATTATGGAACTGTGGAGAAATTCCATAATCGGGATAATCGTAAATCGGGATAATCCTCACAAGTGACTTCTAAAAGTTCTGCCAGTCGCTGAAGTTTCCTTGACTGCTTGTTTTATTTTACAAGTAGAGCGCACATCTCATCTCACGTTGTACTACGCCACCAAACATCCTCTGCAAAGTATAGTCAATGAAGCCGAATGGCTCTGCTAGCGTAAATAGAAGAATATTGTCAATTACAATAAAAATCTAAATTAAATTCTTAAATGTAGTCATGAGTTGAGTTTGTATTGTAATGATATAAAGAATAAAATTGTTTTCCAATTCCTTTACAACAGTACTAGTCTAACCACTACACTAAGTAGTCTACAAAAAAAAGCTTCTGTTATAATGAATTATAAAGTTATTATGAAGAATTGACACATCAAATATGCCTATTGTTAGCTAATAAGGCACATAAAATTTGCACGGAAGTTCATGCACCCCCATGTAAGAAATTGCATGTGTTTTCACCTCTGATCCGCAGAGGAGTGACTTGAAAAAGCTCTTGCCAGTAACCGAAGTGTTCTTGACTACTTGTTTTATTTAACTGCTGGAGTGCATATCTCAATATTTTTTTTAGATTAGATTCAACTTTATTGTCATTGAACAAGTACAGTACAACAAAATGCAGTTAGTAACTAACAAGAAGTGCGAGGGCAGAACATTTACTTGTATTAATTATAAAGTATGTTACAGGTGTGACATACAGATTTGCAAGTTATAGATGTGCAATGAAGGCAAATGCAGTACAAATGGCAATTCTAAATGCCATGGGGACCTAAGCTTTGTTTTTCGGTTTTCACTACTCTTACATTTGGGCTTATAAACAATATGTAATGTTTATGGATCATCATGTATTTGGCATCAAATGATTCTAAATAACCTCAGCTAATATAAGCATGCATGTAAATGTACTTATAAGGTAGTATTTGAGTGAAAATGCACAATTAAGTAAATCATTTTTAAAAGCGATTTTCTATATATCATTGAATTCTGACCACAACACAACAATTCAGAACATTTCTCCCAATACAAATGTTCTTTGCAAACCCTTTTTCCTTCACAAATATGCATTGTTTCACAATAAACATGAACAGAACAATGAAATAATTCACCTTTTGTGCAAGCAGTCCAATATGTTTTTGACACCCATTATTCTATGTATCATTGAATTGAGACCACAAAACCATGTGGAACATTTCTCCCATTCCAAATATAATTTTCAAACCCTTTTTCTTTCACAAATATGCATTGTATAACAATAAATGTGAACAATGAAATAATTCAACTTTTGTGCATGCAGTCCAATATGTTTATGACACCCATTATAATTTTTCTATTTATCATTGATATCAGGTCACAAACAACCATGTGGAACAGTTCTCCCATTCGAAATACGCAAAGCAGACAATATCTATAATGATCACATTTGTATTACATTATTTCATGATGAATTGGTTATTTGATGTCACTTACCAGCCCTATATTTGGAATCCTATTGTGCTCGATGTTGTTAGCATGTTGTTAGCATTCCTCCTTTGTGTTCTGGTAACTCAGCTATCCAGCGTGTGAAAACCGAAAAGGACTATGGCTACATTGAGTAAAAGTTTTTTTATGTTTTGCCATTTTATACTAATAATAATACTTACACGTATTACATGTATCCTTTCTTTGTCTGTGCGATGTGTTAACATGCTCTGTTAGCATGCTGTGTTAGCATGCTACGTTAGCTTACTGCCTTTGCCTCTTTGTGTTCTAGTCACTGAGCACATACAGAAAAAGAAACTCATTATGTCCCACCCCCAACCTTTTGATTTGCTAGAATACACAAGTTACCTTCCCCTGATTGGGTAAAAGAAAATATTTTGCATAGCAACATCCTTCCATTGGTCGATTGTGTATTGGATACTGTCAAGCAACAGCCCATACATTTGGTCAGGTGCACTAGGGTTAGGTTGAATTTGGACTGGATGACGACAACCAGGAAATGCCCCACGTGAGCAAAATGCATACAACTCTTTTCAGCAGAATCTCAGGAAAACAGCAAAGAAAACCGATTCTCGCTATCATAAACTGTTTTGAAGAAATTTCATTTTTACGGGGATTTTAGGCATATCTGTCCTCCCCGGCCCCCATCCTCTGCAATGTATTGTCAATGAAGCTGGCAACCATATACATTTAGAGATTTACATGTTATTATAGTATTAGTTAATTATTAAAAACCTTCTTTGATAATATTTTATTGTAATGGCTTTTTAAATGCACAAGAACAATATTTATGTAATGGAAGAATATCCGATCAGCTGTTTTGAGCTGGAAACCAGAGTTGTTATTGGGATTGTTATTAATCGGGATAAAATCGTAAATCGGGATAATTTTGGCCAGGATAATCGTGGCATGTAATTCTCATATCATCCCACCCCTACCTCAGACCCATCGTCAGACCTTACACTGGTGCAGTTGGCCCTGGGTTCCTCCTGGTGCAGGACAATGCCCGGCCTCAAGTGGCCAGAGTGTGTAGGCAGTTCTTGGATGACGAAAGTATTGATGTGAGAGATTATGGGCATGAGAAACGTAACACGACGCATAAGTGCTGACTAACTTTGAACAAAGGACAATAGATAGGATATGAGGCCCATTACTGATGGGCCCCACACATCCTATCCGTACATCCTGTCCATACCTCCTGATAGGAGTTGTCCATGTGACTGTCATGTCATAGGCTCTGTGAATAGGCCCATGGACCATAGGTTGGAACATACCATACAAGGGTATTTTGTAGGATAAACCTTTCTTATTGGAGGATAATGGACCTGTGTGATGGTTAGCTATGACCACTGACTGCCTCCTAAGTGTCCTGGCATTAAAGACTGTGTTAACTTTAGTGGATAGAATCTAACAGTTGCCATTGACTGGCCCTCGCGTTCCCCAGACCTCAATCCAATTGAGAACCTCTGGGATGTTATGTTTCAGTGCATCCGGCGCCGCCAAGTAGCGCCACAGACTGTCCAGGAGCTCACTGATTCCTTGATCCAGGTCTGGGTGGAGATCCCCCAGGACACCATCCGCCATCTCATCAGGAGCATGCCCAGATCGAGTGCATACAGGCACGTGGGGGCCATACACACTACTGAGTCACATTATGAGTTGCCGTGATGAAATTCACACAAGTTGGAACAGCCTGTGATTTTAATTGTTTACTTTGATTTTCGGTGTAAGTTCGAATCCAGCCCTCAATCGGTTGGTGGTTTTGGTTTCCATTGACTGTTGTTACATTGAATTCAAGTTCAAGTTCAGTTCACACTGTTCTCAACAAATTACACAACGTACAGTAAACATTTTGTTCTTTAATAAATTTCCTTCATCGAGACTCGGTGTGATTTAAGTGTTCCCTTAATGTATTTGAGCAGTGTATTTATGATTAACAATCAAATGATTAATTACTTCAAAACTGGTTGCTATGAATAAAGGTGCCATCAGTTGTCTTCTTATGAATGACTTTGAGTCATTGAGTCAGTGTTGCTGACGCAATGTAGGCCCTTCATTACCAAACACCAAGTAACTCAATTACGATACAGTTATGAGTCATTAACAAACTGTTAGTTAAACATTAAACTGTTGGTTACTTTAAAACTAACCTTGATCTGGGTGATCACAGGGATATGTGAATATTCGATCTGTTAACTGGTTGCGTATGTCAGATTTATTGCATAACTCATTAGGCAGAGATGCTATCAAACATTGTCTACTTAATCAACTGAGTCAGTGAAGGGATAGGTCAAAAAGGCCGATAGATGGAAGGTTTGCGAATTGATTTCATGCTCCCTTGTAAAAGTATTTTTAGTATTTTTAAAAAACATTTTTCTTTTTTTTTCTGAATCATTTCCAAACAGATTTAGTACTTATTCACCTCTGACTAAAGTCATGAATCGTTAATGGATTATCCACATTATTGCAAAGAGATTTCAAATTGCAGTTTTCTTTTTGAGAATGTATGTTTATCAGTGTACAATGCTACAGCTGTTATTTTGTTCTTCATTGTTCACCTCAATGGATCTATCAAGTATTGATGTCTGTACATAGAATCAAAGAACTTATCATTAAGTAACTAAGTAACTTAACACCTTACTTTCTACAGCAAGTAACTAAGTTACGTAACAAGTTACATTATGGTAACTGTAACTAGTAACTGTAATAAGTTACGCAACATTATCCAACACTGCCAGTGACACTGGCCGTATCCGAGGGTAAACCCAGACAGAGCCCAACAGGCAGGAAGTCACTCCACCCACTTTGCCAAGCATCAACCAGAGGAACACCAACCAACCACACTCACAGGTCCTCTTTGGCAGCTTCATTAAATAATACCTGCAAAACACCAGTCTCAATGTCAACAGTGAAGAGGGGACTCCAGGATGCTGGCCAATAAAAGAGTTACAAAGAAAACACAATTTCTCAGACTGGCCAATAAAAAGAAAAGATAAGAATACAGACACTGGACAGCGGAAGATTGGAAACGTGTTTGGATCACAAAGAAAAGCATTTGTGAGACACATACCAAATGAAAAGATGCTGGAGGAGTGCTTGATGCCATTTGTCAAGCATGGTGGAGGCAATGTGATGGTCTGGGGGTGCTTTGGTAGTGGTGAAGTGGGAGATTTGTACAGGGTAAAAGGGATCTTGAAGAAGGAAGGCTATCACTCAATTTTGCAACGCCAGGACGGTGGACGGTGCTTTATGGACGGTGCTTGATTGGAGCCAATTTCCTCCTGCAACAGGACAATGACCCAAAGCACATCTCCAAACTATGCAGGAACTATTTAGGGAAGAAGCATATTCTCTCTACATTGGAGTGGCCAGCATAGTCACAAGTCTCAGTCCTATTGAGCTATTGTGGGAGCAGCTTGACCGTATGGAAGTGTCCATCTAGCCAATCCAACGTGTGGGAGGTGCTTCAGGAAGCATGGGCTGAAATCTCTTCATATTACCTCAACAAATTGACAACTAGAATGCCAAAGTTCTGAAAGGCTGTAATTGCTACAAATGGAGGTGTCACGAAATGTCTTGTGCAGGAACCCAAAAGCAGACCAGGACGAGGTAAGTATGAAATACAAGGTATTTATTTGGAATTTGAATGTGGAGAACGATTTAGGTCCAGTTGGTCGGCAGGGAGTGAGGTTGGAAGACTGGAGGTCTTTGTGCTAATCCAAATGTGCTGCAGTGAAGTAGACAGCCAGGCAGGTGTGAGTGACAATCCAGGTGAGCAACTGTAGACAGAGGAACAGGCGGCAGATTAGCGACAGGCAAAGAGACAAAAACAGCAAAAAGACTTTCCAAAACTAGCAGCTTGATACGAGAGCTAAACATACTGGTTACGCTAACGATCCGGCAGGGAATGGATGTCTGGTCATGGCTTAAATGGTGCAGGGAATGGTAATCAGGACCAGGTGTGCAGATTGCAGCAGGTGTAAGTGGTTGGAGACTCAGCCGGGATGTGTTCAGGAAAACTCAGGAAAAACGAACTTCAGACTAGAACAAAAACAAAACACTGGCAAAACAGGCTCAAGATGCTGAATTCATGACAGGAGGGTTCTTTGACAAAAACAAAGTTTGAAGGATACAATTATTATTTCAATTAAAAATCATTATTTCTAACTTTGTTATACTGTATATTTCCTATTTATTTTGATATATTTCCTATTCAAACTCATGTAATTTGTTTTCATGGAGAACAATGACATTTTTAAGAGACCCCAAACTTTTGAACAGTAGTGTATGTTTATTATTTTTTCGGCTAGAGGTAGACACATTTAGAAAAGGGGATACTTGAGGTGGATAAATGTTACACTGGGGCTGTGGGACCAAACTGCCATATTCAGTGTTGATCTGCACTAGAGGAGGCAGTAGTACTGGCACTCCCGGACCCCAGTCTTTCTGACTTTCACCTCTTGGCCTACACCCCAGTAGGAGGAACCCCGCCACCCATGTAATCTGTCCTAATCCCAAGAGGAATCCATTTAACTCCTAATACCTAATCTGGCCCACAACTTTTCATTACTTCCATATTAGCACACTTGTCTTAAAACAGCTCAATTGTTTAATGCAGCAGTAAATTTTTCTTAAACAGTCCAATACATTTGGCCCATGTTAAGAGGGTCAGACTGATTAAGAGTCAGACTGAAACTGTATAAAATTAGTGTAGCAAGTTCAGAGAACCTGAGTGGGCATTTGCTCAGCAATGTATCAGCTGATGTCGAGACCTCTCCTACCACAGTCTCAAGATTTCTTCATCTAATTGGACTATTTAAGTCAGTCAGTCTGCTGCTCTTCCTGGTTGTCTTAGCATGCGGTTGCTAAAATCACACACCACCCCAGCCTCCACCAATTTTGTTCTGTGTTTACTTCTGCGGTGGGATGGGGACTGCATACCTTGCTCCTTGCCTATAAATATTGTTTCAATAATATTACATTATTATTGTTTTCAGCAGAATATATACATAATCATAAAAGGAACAGACCCTAAGATTAAGACATCAGCATGCTGACCATACAGCCCCGGAAAAAATTAAGAGACCACTGCATCTTTTTCTTTCCTTTCCAAAAAAGTCAAAAAGGAAGGTTTTGAGTGAGGAACAGAAAGGTTAAAATTAAGAGACCATTGCAAATTGAACGCTTTTGTTCCTCAATCAAAACTTTCCTTCTCAACTTTTTTGGAAAGTGAAGAAAAAGGTGCAGTTGTCTCTTAATTTTTTCTGGCGCTGTATATATGGAATGCTCAGGTTCTGTATGTGTGGCATGCTCTTCAATGCATTTAACTTATTTAACAATCTTTTAGGCTTCTCCCATGAAGCAAAACATTTTTAAAAAATTGTCTGTATGCATGAGATAACCCTCAACTCTGAACGTTGAGTCATAGAGAGCCGGCAAAAATATGCATTTAAGAATATGGCTTGGGCTTTTTTTAGGTCAGAGCCACAGTACCTTGAAAATCAAGTTTCATCAGAGTTGCACCTGGCTTCAAATTGTCTTCCGGTTACGATGGAACAAATGGAGTAGACCCCCAAAAAGCAAACCAGCTGAGACTTCAGGTCAGATTTACATCCTGTGTCATTTAATTCATTAAGATACACCTATCTAATGGAATACGGAAGGGGTCCGACAGTACGAGACTGGAGTACCTAATAAACAAACCATGAAGCTAAATGGATTGTGTATTATTATGTAAATTATCATACATTGCTGTAAGTTGTTTTTGTGTTTGGGCCCCAGGAAGAGTTGCTGCTGCTTAAGCAGGGTATAATGCTGATCCTAACAAACAAAGTAATTTGATAGAAAACAGGTAGGATCTGTCAGGTATACTAATGAATTAAAGCAGTTGAACAAGATAGATAGTTAAGGACAAACTGGTATCACCAGCTGTAAATAGCACAATGGGCCCTTGTCAAAAGTTGGGAACTTTATAAGGAATACAGTGTTTTATTCACCCATAATATTATAAGGATTAACTTCCAACTGCATTTTTCAAGATATTCAAAATGACAAATGAGGAGACCTACTGATAGCAGTTAAACCTTCAAAATCACTGTCTCCAGAAATACTCTTAAAATATGTCAGATAAGCTATGACAAAGGGATAACATGTTAAAAGGATAGCAACTGAATGTACCTCCAGTTAAAACAGAAAGTGTAATCACATAATTGATATCTTTGATAAGTGCTGAACACTTACACAGGAGAACATGAAAGACATTTGACAAGTGACACACTAATCCTAAATATAGTGTGCTACTGTCGACCAGGGGCCATATAGTTCTTGTTAACTATAGTGCATTTTGTATGAAAAAATATTCTATTTAAGTGCAGCCTATGTCAACTTTGTTTCATATGACAGTAGGCAAAACTGGAGATGAAAATGGATCGGTAGTGTCATTTTCCTAATCCGATCGTTCTCGTCGTTACAAGTTGCTCTGCCCTCTCTCATGCCCCCCACTCATCTACTTGCAACTCTCCTTTCAATACTCCCTACAAGCTTCTGATGACTAACACGTTGCCTGTGGGCTGATCTGTGTCAACAACAGGGTTTTGAACCTGTTTGGCCTGGGGGAATACAACATCATTAGACTGAGATAAGGTCTAAAGCTTTTAAAACAACAACAATTACAACTGCAAGTAGCGTTTCTGGGTTTCAGCAGTATACCCACCATGCCACCAATTAGACAGTTCCCCATAGTTAGCTCCTTCTCTAGTCCTTAGCTACTTTCTAACACATCATAAAATAACAAGGAAAAGATAATGCAATATGTTTTCGGTGTATTGTTCAAAATGAAAATAATCATCATGAAAGTATATTAATTAGTTTTGCTTTAAATTATTGTATTATTTGTCTACTGCACATGTAACCAAAAAACAGAGTATATTGTGTGGTTTGACCTGTAATGTCATTTCTTATGGCAATGTGACCTGAGAGATTATGGGCATGAGAAACTTAACACAACGCATAAGTGCTGACTAACTCTGAAGAGAGGACAATAGATAGGACGTGATGCCTCTTACTGATGAACCCCACATGTCCTATCCATACATCCTGTCCATACATCCTGATAGGAGTTATGAATAGACCCATGGACCATAGGTTGGAACATACCAAACAAGGGTACTTTGTAGGATAAACCTTTCTTATTGAATGATAATAGACCATGTAACGGTTGGCTATGACCTCCTATGTGTTCTGGCAGACTGTGTTGTATTGAAGAATGTGTAAAGAACTATGGAAGATAAACATCTTGGACTCATGAAAATAAAGATTCTCCCCCATGATTTTGTTCATGGATCAAAAGGGGACAGTCCAACAGACATTTAGGACTCATGCAAATAAAGATTCTCCCCTATGATTTTGTTCATGGATCAAAAGTGGACAGTCCAACAGACCTCAAGATGTATTGCCCTACCTCAGCTAAAGCCTACTGACAGATTAGGAGCACAACACCTCCTTTTGGCCAGTCACTGAAATTACATCACACAAAATATTGTCAATTAACTATTGAACTCTTCTAAAATTGTCCCGTAATAGTCATTCTTTTGAATTTCACACTCTTCCCAACAATGAAATTGTCCAATTCAGTTGTTGGGGAGTTTGTTTTTTGAAAAATAAATGGATGAAGACAACAAGAAAGAATTGTATCACACACTCTCCCACAATTTAAGAGTCCACTGAATTGTGTGTGGTTTGCAAATAACGGATGGAAAAAGACCACAAGCGAGGACAGTATATTGTCAGGGTTAAATTGAGAATAGATTTCACAATACAAATGTTTGCATCTTTATTATTATTTATTTTTTGCAATTTTATTTCTTTATGGTTTACAGATATTTAACAATTATGGTCAAATTATTTGTTTATCTATGTTAACAGCAAATTTTCCAGTTATTTTATTTGTTTCTCTGACCACTTTTATTGCCTTTAGTTGTCGACTTCAATTTTGTATTCTACATACAATTAAGATATTTTATCGTACCACTGTCACCTCAGAAATAGAAGTTAAAATTGATTCTTAAATGAGACAACCACTGTAATCACAATGTAACATCCTTAATTTTACCTGGATATTACAGTTTATGTCACAGATAGTACCTTTCTCCACAGGTACAAAAACCTTCTTTTTTTGGTTTGATAAACTACCAATAGTTCCAGGTGCCATTTGTTCTTTTTGAGTGACAGTATTTTACCCGTACCACAGACTATTAAAAGTGATAAAACAAGGGAGGCTATAATTAATCACTGATCATAAACTGGATGTTATTGGCCTGTGTGAAACATGGCTAAAGCCTGATGAATTTACTGCCCTAAATGAGGCCTCTCCTCCTGGCAACACTAGGGATCATATCCCCCGCACATCCCGAAAAGAGGGGGGGGGGGGTGTTGCTAATATTTATGACAGTATGACAAGTATAAATTTACTCTTAAATACATCACTGGTTTTCATTCTTTTGAAGTTTTACTCAAGAAAGCTAACCCTTGCTGATAAATCATTTTCAGTGAGGTTGTAAACAAACACTGCCATATAAAGTGGATATAAAAAGTCTACACACCCCTGTTAAAATGCCAGGTTCTTGTGATGTAAAAGAATGAGACAAAGATAAATCATGTTTATTTATGGGCAACAGCTCTCCATCTATTTTAATTTGTGATATCTTATTTTCAATATCTGTGGTCATGGCAGAATGGCACCTCTCAACAAAAGAGGACAGCTTCTCCACCCCCAAGGAAAGAGGGCTGTAATTTGAAGCGGTGTCTGTTCCCACGTAGTTACACTGTAGTTACAAGGAAAGAGGGCTGTAATTTGAAGCGGTGTCTGTTCCCACGTAAATACACTGCAGTTACAAGGAAAGAGGGCTGTAATTTGAAGCGGTGTCTGTTCCCACATAGTTACAGTGTAGTTACAAGGAAAGAGGGCTGTCATTTGAAGCAGTGTCTGTTCCCACGTAAATACAATGTAGTTACAAGGAAAGAGGGCTGAAATTTGAAGCGGTGTCTGTTGCCACATTGTTACAGTGTAGTTACAAGGAAAGAGGGCTGTAATTTGAAGCGGTGTCTGTTCCCACATAGACACACAGTAGCTCCCACATAGACACAAAGTAGACACACACTACTCAGCAAGGATGTTTTGGTGTAGTCAAATGAAGCAGAGTCTGATTCACAATAGTTAAAACATGTAACACCTCAAACTAATTAATTAATGACAATTTAAAATGAGACGGTATGTTCAAAATAAAATAAACCTAAGATGGAAATTAATCAAAACGAAATCTAGATGTCTGCACCATTTGGACAGAGATACAATGACATTTAAAAAACATCTGTCAATTATAAACATTTTATTAAAACAAATAAAAACAATCAAATACTATTACAAACAACTACTGTACCACCACTGCTATCTGAACCTTCTGTTTTTAAATATATTTATATATGTATTTATTTTAAATTGTAAGCAATTCTTAAATTCATCTGTATGTCCAAAAGGTTGTTTTGCTGGTCCGGTGTGCTGTCCATGTATGCCATTTGAAATTCTGTGTAACCACACCCTCTATCCAGCTTGGTATAGAGGGGGAGTCCAAAAGTCTTCCCTTTTAGAAGAGATCTCGCCCTTTATAGAGAAGTTCAGTAAAAAAAAAATGTTTAGTATACAATTACTTGACTTGTCACCGACAATAAAAAAAACAACTGTGAGCATTACATTTCTTATAATTTACCATTGTCTGCTCAAATTTTACTGAAATCTTATTTTACACATCCCATTATGATGACACCAGTGTGTGCAAATGTTTTAAAGAACACTTTTTACATCTTGCTGAATACATAACAGAAAGATCTGTAATTTTCTCATGTTGTGCTGGTCTTACAGAGGGCTAAATTCATACTCACGTCGAAAATGAAAGAAAACATTTGAAATCACAGGCTGTTTCAATTTGCGTGAATTTCATCACAGCAACTCATAATGTGACTCAAGAGTGTGTATGGCCCCCAGGTGCCTGTATGCACTCCTGACAACATCTGGGCATGCTCCTGATGATACAACAGAAGGTGTCCAGGGGGATCTCCTCCCAGACCTGAATCAGGGCATCAGTGAGCTTCTGGACAGTCAAGTAACACAACTGTCCTCACGCATATATTTTGTTGTGTTGTAATAAGAAATCCCGAGGACGTATTACACAGTTACAAGAAACTTCTGAAAGACTTCAAGAATACGAGGAGCAGAAATGCTGCAGGAGGCACAAGTTGGACAAAACTACTATTGCCCCTACTGCCATGAAAGCAGAGGTATGTACAGTTAAGTGGAAAACCATGCAAACAATCTAACTTGAATTATGTATATGTTTTTGTCTCCCCAGGTTTGCAGCTACACTGCTCAAAAAATAAGGGAATATGTAATTATCACAGTATAACACCATGTCAATTAAACTTCAGGGATATCAATCTGTCCAGTTAGGAAGCATAAGCGATTGTGAAACAGTGTCACCTGTTTTGGTGCAAATGAAAACGACAACAGGTGCACTGGAGAGGCAACAGCAAGACAACCCCCAAAAAGGAAATGTGTTTTGCAGGTGGTGGCCACAGACAATAACTCTCTCCTTATCCTTCCTGACTGATTCTTCTCTAGTTTTGTGTTTTGCAAGTGTCCTTGTCACTAATGGTAGTATGAAGCGGTACCTGCAGCCCATTCAGGTTGCACAGGTAGTCCAGCTCCTCCAGGATGGCACATCCGTACTTGCCTTAGCAAGAAAGTTTGCTGTGTCTCCCAGTACGGTTGTTACATGAGGAGAGATACCAGGTTGTTACACGAGGAGAGCTGGACTGGGCCATAGAAAGGCAACAACCTAGCATCAGGAATGGTATCTGCTCCTTTGTGTGAGGAAGTACAGGAGTTGTACTGCCAGAGCCCTACAAATTGACCTACAGCAGGCTGATGATGTGCATGTTTCTGAACAAACTGTCAGAAACAAACTCGATGAGAGTGGCATGAGGGCTCAACGTCCTCTAGTGGGACCTGTGCTCACAGCCCAGCACTGTGTAGATCGATTGGTGTTCGTCAGAGAACACCAGAATTGGCAGGTCCGTCATTGGCGCCCTGTTCTCTTCACAAATAAGAGCAGGTTCACACTGAGCACGTGACAGATGTGAGAGTCTGGGGACGCCGTGGTGAACATTATGCTGCCTGCAACATCATCCAGCATGACTGGTTTGGTCAGACCTGAATTCAGTTGTGAACCTCTGGGATGTTATGTATCGGTGCATCTGACGCTGCCAAGTAGCACCACAGACTGTCCAGAAGGATGTGTAAAATATGATTTCAGTAAAATTTGAGCAGACAATGGTAAATTACAAAAAATGTAATGCTCACAGTTGTTTTTGTTATTGTTGGTGACAAGTCCAATAATTGTATAGTAAACAACATTTTTTTTACTTAACTTCTCTATACAGGGTGAGATCTATTCTAAGAGAGAAGACTTTGGGACTCCCCCTCTATACTAAGCTGGATAGAGGCTGTGTGGTTACACAGAATTTCAAATGGCATACATGGACAGCACACCGGACCAGCAAAGCAAACTTCTGGATATATAGATGAACTCCGAATTGCTTACAATTTAAAATAAAAATTAAAATATATATATTTTCACGGTGTAGGTGGTGTGCGGGAGAGGAACCAGGCGCAGGCATTTTCACGTTCGGCGGTTTTTAATTGAACAAACAAACCAAAAAAACCAAACAACGAACGGATAACGATAATGCTAAACTGAATGAAATCAAAATGCGCAACAAGCGACTTATAACGAAACATTCAAACAGTAGCAAAGCAAACACTCATCAATAAACACGAAGACAAGCAACAATGATCCACAAATGTGGGGAGCAGAGGGGAAACATTTAAACACTTACAAACGATGTGATGGGGACCTGGTGTGCATGATTGGAGACAGGTGACAGGGACAAGTCCGGGATGCGTTTGTGAGTGATGGGAACTGCAGGTGCACGGAACGGTGGCGCTGCTGCTCACCATACCATGACAGTACCCCCTCCCAAAGGCCCGGCCACCGGACGGGCCAACACAAACCCAGGCCCAAGGGAGGGGGGGCGCGGCAGCGCAGAACCCCCACCGGCACAAACCCGCCGAGGGGGCGGAACAGCCGAGACTAACCAGGGCGGCGGAGACGTCGGGACAGGCCAGGGAGGCGGAGCCGGCGGAGGGTCAGGAGCCGGCAGAGGGCCAGGAGCCGGGAGAGCCGGCGGAGGGTCAGGAGCCGGGAGAGCCGGCGGAGGGTCAGGAGCCAGCGGAGGGCCAGAGGCCGAGAGACCCGGCGGAGGGTCAGGAGCCGGGAGAGCCGGCGGAGGGTCAGGAGCCAGCGGAGGGCCAGAGGCCGAGAGACCCGGCGTAGGGTCAGGAGCCGGGAGAGCCGGCGGAGGGCCAGGAGCCAGGAGAGTCGGCGGAGGGTCAGGAGCCGGCGGAGGGCCAGGCGCCGGGAGAGCCGGCGGAGGGTCAGGAGCCGGCAGAGGGCCAGGAGAGGGCGCCATGGCGGCCGGAACAGGAGAGGGCGCCATGGCAGCCGGGACAGGAGAGGGCGCCGGAGCGGCCGGGACAGGAGAGGGCGCCGCTGAGGCCTGGACTGGAGAGGGTGCCGCAGGACGAGGCGGCAGCTCCAGGGCAGGAGAGGGCGCCGCGGGATGAGGCGGCCAGTCCCCCGTGGGCTCGGGCGGCGGCGGCCAGTCCTCCGAGGGCTCGGGCGGCGGCGGCGGCCA
>JACXGI010010171.1:0-14836 GCA_016801175.1 Esox masquinongy
GGCTGTTTAACTGAGCGGAAAAAGTCATCATCAGGTAGGTCTGGTAGATCTGGTTCCGTTAATGCGACTTGTTCAGGTAACTGTTCAGTGGAACTATCCTTCACAGGTTCCACAGAGTCAGGTAAGTTCTGTGCGGATAGGTCTTCCTCACTTGTCTTTACAGAGAATTCAACTGCTTGCTCAGCTGGTATCAGGTAAGCAGGGGGACCAGGAGTAGGAGACACCATATGAGTTTGGTTGCTTTACAGCAAAAAGAGGGTTTCTCAACTCATGACTGTCTTGGACTGGAATAGACACATTAGGTTCTGTAGTCTGAAGAGGTACAGATATCCAAACAGGCACAGCCTCAGAGTTTGAATAATCCTCTTCATCACTTTGATTGACAGGATACTGTTGGGGTTTTGGCCTTCTAACAGAGGTTTTTGTTTTGAGCTCATCATTTGAAGTTGACGGCAGAAAACCACAAGGAAGAAGTAGGCCTCAGTGTAATGTGCATACTGGTCCATCTCTACCTTCAGGCTTGATGGTGTAGACCGATATTTCACCTGCTTGCTTGAGGATAACAGACATTCTCCCGCTTGTCTGCTAGCTTATGCTTTCCACAAAGTTTGAGACTGCGGACAAGGACTCTATCGCCTACATCCAGGGAAGAGTATGTCCAGGGTTCCCACTAAGTCAATTGTCAAATTCCCTGACTTTTCCCTGACAAAAGCATTGAGCAGACAAAAACCAGACCACAGTATTTTAAACCTATCAATTTGCGAGCTTTATTTACTAGTTCACAGACGTTTTCAGTACAAAACTAAGTTTTCACTGCTTAAACATACATGACCAGCCATAACATTATGACCATTGACAGGTGAAGTGAATAACACTGATAATCATGTTATCATGGCACCTGTCAGTGGGTGGGATATAGTAGGCAGCAAGTGAATATTCTGTCCTCAAAGTTGATGTGTTAGAAGCAAGAAATATGGGCAAGCGTTAGGACCTGAGCGACTTCGACAAGGGCCAAATTGTGATGGCTAGACGACTGGGTGAAAGCATCTCCAAAACTGCTGCCCTTGTGGGGTGTTCCCAGTCTGCAGAGGTCAGTACCTATCAAAATGGTCCAAGGAAGGAAAAGTGGTAAACCGGAGACAGGGTGAATGGGCGGCCAAGGCTCATTGATGCACGTGGGGAGCGAAGGCTGGCCCGTGTGGTCCAATGCAACAGACGAGCTACTGTAACTCAAATTGCTGAAAAGGTTAATGCTGATAGATAGTACTGATAGAAAGGTGTCAGAACATACAGTGCATCGCAGTTTGTTGAGTATGTGCCTACAATGGGCACGTGAGCATTAGAACTGGACCACAGAGCAATGGAAGAAGGTGGCCTGGTCTGATGAATCACGTATTCTTTTGCATCACGAGGATGACCGGGTGCATGTGCGTCGCTTACCTGGAGAACACATGGCACCAGGATGCACTATGGGAAAAAGGCAAGCTGGCGGAGGCAGTGTGAAGCTTTGGGCAATGTTCTGCTGGGAAACCTTGGGTCCTGCCATTCATGTGGATGTTTGACACATACCACCTACCTAAGCATTGTTGCAGACCATGTGCACCCTTTCATCGCCCTGCCACAAAGTAAAAATGGTTCAGGAATGGTTTGAGGAACACAATAACGAGTTCATGGTGACTTGGCCTCCAAATTCCCCAGATTTCAATCCAATCGAGCATCTGTGGGATGTGCTGGACAAACAAGTCCAATCCATGGAGGCCCCACCTCGCAACTTACAGGACTTAAAGGATCTGCTGCTAACGACTTGGTGCCAGATACCACAGCACACCTTCAGAGGTCTAGTAGAGTCCATGCCTCGATGGGTCAGGGCTGTTTTGGCGGCAAATTAGGCAGGTGGTCATAAGGTTATGGCTGATTGGTGTAATGCACAATTAAGATGATGCCCCTGTCAGCTTCATGCAGGTAGCATGCTTCTTACTGTTTGCGTGGCTGCGTAGTGCTCCCTCTCCCATATTTGATAGATCGATAGTAGTTTTACAAACTTTACATTTAAATTTTCTGTCATCTACTTTTAACACCCAGTCTTTGAAATCATCATTATGTAGCCAATGCTCTTGAAATTTACATTTTCCTGGCATGTTTGCCTTCATTAGCAGGTACAAGAGACCACATATCTTGACTGAACTGATTGCCAGTTGACGAGCGGGAAGGGGATAAATGTTCGCTGAAAAATTAAGTAGCCTAACCATAACAATACACAATACAGGAAATGCGTGAAATAATCTGATAAAGAACACTGCATGGAAAATACATTTTAATAAATGGCAACTAAAATTTAAACATGCTACAAAATTCCCTGATATTCCATGACTTGGACTAAAAAAATTATAAAATCCCCTGACTTTCCATGTCTGGAATATACTTTTTAAAATCCTGTGATATTCCAGAATTTCCATGACCAGTGGGAACCCTATATGTCACTCATTTGTCAAACAGAGTTTCATTGCAATCAGCATCTTTCTGGGAATTGGAAGTTGTGATCTTATAACTCATCCAGGCGACACTTAAGTTCACTCACATACTGAGAATGAGATTTCTTGGTAGTACTAACAGGTAACCCAAAAGCAAGATCAACCGGAAGCCTTGGTTGTTTCCCAAATATTAATTCATAAGGAGAAAATCCGGTCACCTCATTCTTTGTGCAATTATACGCATGGACCACGGACAAGTCTTTCCAACGCATCTTGTCTTGTGTACTTAGTGTTCTGAGCATTTGAAGAAGTGTGCGGTTGAACCTTTCAACTAGGTTCCCTCTAGGGTGGTTGGGGGTTCTTCGGACCTTCTTCATGCCCATAAATTCACACAGCTCCTTGATTGCCTTGGACTCAAAGTCGGGGCCTTGGTCACCATGTAACCACTCTGGAAAGCCATAATGTATTATGACGTTTTCCCAGAGGCTCTTTGCTACAGTTCGTCCCATTTGGTTTGCAGTTGGCATAGCTACTGCATATTTGGTGAAATGATCTGTTAACACTAGAACCGCCAGGCCTTTTTTACCCCCTATAACCGCCACAACCGAATGCCGTTTGGCGTCATTAGCATACGAATCGTCCCTATTAGCATGGACATTCTCCTCCGCAGCATCACCATCCAACCAGAGCATCAGTTCATCTACTGAGTCGTCATCAAACTATATAGAATAATAATAAAATAATGAATTACAGTTTTACAATTTGTTTTAAATGGTAAATGAATTTGAAAAATACAAGAATGTGTTTGTATTTAAGGTTTTATCATATGAAAAAAAAAGAATACACAGAAAGATTATTTTTAAGACCACAGGCTATAGTATTTTAATTTGTTTATTAGGCCCTACAAATGTAAAAAAATTAAATTTACTCAACACTTCAGTTATTCAAAGGTAAATCCTTTAGTATTTAGTTTTCATTTTGATGATGTACAAGGTAAAATAAGAGACATTATCGACTAGTTTGCGACAATCAAAGGATACGCGCATGAATAGTCTACATAGGCCTAAAGCACGCATGCTTGATAGACACGATAAATTTCAAAGAACGAATAACACATAGGCTACAGCCTATTCATAGAAATAAAATTGATAAAGTTGATAAAATTTATTTTACCCAAATCGTGCCGTCTCTTCCAGACTCCTATGTTGCAGTGGCATTTGGGGTCGCCGTTGGTTCGTTTATATATATTTTTTTGCGAGGAGGCTCAGGCATTGGCGGTGGCGGTTCAATATCTGAATCAGATGAAAACCCGGCATCCAACTCGTCGATTTCGGGATCTATTTCTGATCCTCCATCTGACTCCATCTCATCTAAATCTTGCAGCATCTGCAATGCTGTCAGGGCGTCAAATCATTGGGTTTGGTTTGCCATTGTGAACTAATTGCTGTAAATTGTGTCTGAGTTATATCTGAGTTGTCTGACTTGTTCAGATTATATACACTTTCTACCCTCATCATCATACTTCAGTCACATGCATAGGTGTGTCTGGGTTGATGAGGGGGTTATCACCCATTCATCCATTGACGTCATTGCTATTCCCTTGTTATTCATTAGATTTGATTAGACTAGGTTCCTGAGGTAGATATGTATGTGTAACAACTGTAAAAGAATGTAAACAACATGTATGCAATTTTCTTAATCTTCAGTAAAATAAGCAGAGAAAAATCAAAGATTATATGTGAGATAAGAGTAGATATGATGTGTGCGCGATTTAGTTTAGCTTTTTCTCCTAAAATAAAAACAGTAACCTGTAATAACTTTCTTGAATTGGTGAGTTGTGACTGCTAAACAATATCCTTGGTATTTCGTTTAGTGAATACTTTTTTAGGATAATGCATTTGTAGATTTACATTTGATGAATTAGCCTACACAATAAGCTGAATCTCCAATTGAAAAACGGTAACATGTGATAAGTAGCCTATATCGTTTGTATTTATGTTTCAATAATAGCCTAATTAAGCCATTGGTAAATTATTCAAATTCAACCAAGGTCTGATCATCCTTCTGGGAGTATTGCGCATTCATCCATTGACATCAGGCATTCAGTGAGGGGTGATTAGCGCCTGGGTACCATTTGGGTACCAACGCTAAGTGGCGTGGGCTGTTGGCGGATTAAGTAGGAAAATGGAAAAAAAACCCAGGTAAAATCGTTTTTTGTTTGTCAGTTTAGAATTCTGACAACGGAACAATGTAATATATGTCTATTTAGGAAAAGTCATGGAAGGAGGACGGTGTAGCTTTCAAAATGGCAGTTTTATTTTAATTACAAACTCAAACGCTAATTGGCGTTGGCATTTGGCGGTTCTAGTTTTAAGACTAATATATCTTTGGTATTGGAACGATTGGGTTCCAAGGATGAAAAGTCCATACAGACAAGTTCTAGTGGCTGACTAGTCTTAATATGCACTAAAGGAGCAGCTCTTTCGGGCAAGGCTTTCCGGTGAACACAGGTCTTTATTTTAGCTTCAATTGCTGGGAGCATTTTTGGACAATAGAATCTGGCTCTTGCTAGATCCGTTGTTCGCTCAACTCCCATGTGGCCCATATCATCGTGGAGACTCTGTAGTGCCACTGATCTTAGCTCCGCATGTAGCACTAGTTGATAGATGAGGTTAGGACCATCTTGACTTTGACGATAAAGCACTCCATTCTGCAGCGTCAGTCGGTTTAGTTCATGTAACACAAGTGGGAGTTCTGATAATTCCTCTCGGAGCCTGGTAGATGGTGATGGTGATCGTAACTGAATGATCACCTCGATAACTGGGTCAGCCCTCTGCTTTTCTCTCAAGTCGCTCTCAGTGAGAGAAGGGATAACAGAAAATCCATTACCTTGGTCTTCCTGAAAGCTGTCTGGAACAGCAGACGATTGATGAGCAAGGAACTCTACTAGTACCCATGCAGGATTAGGGGCTCCAGCATCAAAGTTATCATCATTGGTAACCATAGTTTATTCACAAATTGCCTGCACCACCTCCCTGTGAAGGGTGTCTGGAATTTCAGCATCATGCAGGTGGTGAAATGTGAAGGGCCGTATCTTCTCACTTTCTTTTTGTGAAGTTTGATTGTCTTTACATGCAGCCTGCGGGTGACTGGACAGTGCATCGTCATCAAGGTTTTGCTCGCCTGGCCTGTATTGTAGCTGGAATGTGTATGTGGAAAGGCGTAGAGACACCTATAACTTGTTGCATCAAGCTTTGCAGTTGTTAAGATATACGTTAACGGATTACTGTCAGTTACGACTGTAAAGTCTGTACTGTATAGGTAATCTGAGAATTTCTGTTACCGCCCACTTGAGGGCCAAGAACTCAAGTTTGTGGGCAGGGTACCTTTGGACAGTCCTCGGCTCGTGAAAGCTACTACTCTCTGTTGGCCTTCTTGAATCTGATACATTGCAGCTCCTAAGCTGATAGTACTTGCATCTGTGTGTAAGATACTGGGGAGTATAGGATCAGCTAACCCTAGGACTGGTGCTGAAGTCAGTTTCTTGATAAGGTGAAAGGCCTCTTGGCAATGAGTTGTCCACCTTCGACTAAAGGGTTCTTTGGGGTTGTGGTAGTTGGTCATGTTACCCTTGTCAGATTTCCTACCCCCTTTCCTAGGTGGAGGATAACCGGAGGTTAGTTAATTAGATAAAGCTTTCTGTAATCAATACATAATCTAACAGAGCCATCTTTCTTTCTCACCACAACTATGGGGGATGAGAATGAGGATTCAAATTCTCTAATAACTCCTGAATCTAAGAGTTCCTGAAGGTGTTGTCGTACTGCATCAATGTCATGAGGATGTATGGGGCATGCTCTGTGCTTGAACGGTGTTTTGTCATTGAGTTTGATACAGTGCTTGACTTTGTCCATATGCCCAAAATCCAAGTCATGTTGGGAAAATACTTCTGGCATTGACTTCAGCAGGTTAGTTATCCAATCCTTCCACTCTGGGTGTAATGGAGAGTCTCCAAACTCAAAGTTTGTTTTAATAGTTTGGAGAGGCTTTTTCTGTGTGTCGGGTGGATTGGGCTTTTTCACTGTTTGCCCTTTATGTATCACACGCTGAACAGCATTGATGTCGGCTAACACTATTTTCAGAAGTATGACAATGTCATGGTCTGTTTCGATTTTTAGTACTATAGACAACCTGCATGGTCGTTTTGTTGGCAAGTTGACTAAACCAGCTACAACAAGTAAGCCACCTGGCAGGGAAGAGGCTGAGGGTTGTTCAATAAGGGCAAATCTTTCTGAATTAATACTGGAGATGTTAACCAAGCTTTCAAATACGACCGTTTGTCTTGCCGGTACCACTTCAGAATTCTTCCCATGCAGTTTTGACCATCCGAGGTTAGTGATGGTAGCTTTTTTTTGACGTAATTCCAAAATTTTTAAGACTGTTTGATAGCCGTAAGGGACAGGCTGAAAGCCAGCACTTCTGCTCTGAGTAATCTGTATAGTGTGTCTAAGGTGTTAGTACCGATAAGAACTTGTTCTTGAGCAGCAGCACGGAAGTGGGGAATTACCAAGGCTAGAGTTGGGACTTCAATACTGGACCCTACAATGTCCTCAGAGTAAGTAATGGGAAGCTCGATATATCCTAAATAAGGGACAGATTGGTCATTGGCTCCTTCCACATCTAGAAGATCGTTAAGTGGATGTATAATTAAGTTAGACAGGTGCTGCTCATAAAATGACTGTGGTATGTTACCTGGGATCCGGTATCCAACAGGCAATAGGAATCCTTCCCTGCAATAGTCACTTGTGCTGTGGTTTTAGTTCCAACAAGACCCTTTGGGAGTTTAATAGTCTATTCTTTGGTTTGAATTTTCTTTAGGATGGAGGTCTTAACCTTGGGACCGTTTGTGTCAGGAACCACTCCCATGTGTCCTTCAATGGGAGGGCATCCTAGTGTAAATGAAAGCCTTCCTGAGTGTTAGCAGCATCCCATTTAAATTGTTTGTCCCTTAGCTGTTTTTTCTTAGCAGCGACAAGGGAAGGATTAGGCTCATTATAGCAGGCTGAGATGATATGGCCATCCTCACCACACTGGAAACAGTACCAAAGACGTGGCCTGTCGGTCTTTACAGCAGGGTCTTTTGTCATTTTCTTTGCAAAGCCTCAGCCTTGATCTTGACTGGAAGCTTATCCTTCTGCCGCTTGGTTTGTTTCTGTTTATTCTCGTTTTTCAGGCTGCTGAGTTGAGAACTGATGTTAGCAATTTGTCTCTTCAATGCCTCCATTTCATCTAAGGGTTCAGGATTAGCAGTGGTATCAGTTATTAGTTAATGAGACATAGCATGTTGCTTGGTGGTGCAGGGAGCAAATTTGGTGTTGCCTAAGTGCTGTTTCATGCGACTAAAATTTGTGGCCTGTTTATCCTCTTCGGTTCTCAACAGCAGAAGGAGCTCTGCGAAAAGAGGAGGATTCTTCTCTGTTCCAGATGGAGATCAATTAATAAAGCATTATCCTTAGCAGCCATGACAAAACTGCCTTAGGAGCTGTTTGTCAAGTTCATCAGCAGACACACCCCCACATCTCAGTCATGCTCAGTGTAACATGCAGTCTTTGGAGGTAAGTGAGTAGACACATGCCAAGCTCTCAACTTCAAAAACTATGTTGGCTTGAGAGGAGCTTAAGCTTCAATGGCAACTGCGGCTCTAGGATCATGTTTTGGTGATAGTGTGATTTGGGGTCATCAATGCATAGAAAATGGATGATGGACCCATGTTTCTTGAGATAATTCGTTACTTCATCGAGATCAGTCTGAGTTAAGCCACTATCACAGAATTGGGGATTTTGACCAATTCTTGCATTACAATCTCCATTTTACTGCAAGTTAATTTTAGTGTAACAGATTAAACATTAAAATGCCCCTGGTTAGCTTGCCAATTGTAACACAGCACTAATTTGAACGATTTGGATTTAGAACTACAATACTTCATGGCCCATTGGATTCAGCTTCTGGGGCAGAGTGGAATGTTCAATCAGACATGCACACAGTTTATGCTTCAAATATATTGCTGGCTTTAAATGGTAAGACTGTAGAAAAGCAAATGAAATGTATCACAGGGTGTAGTCGAGTAATCCACAACATACAATTCAATACCTAGTACTAGTATTCTGTATGCCACGGGTGCGCCCTATAATACTAAAGTTAAACAAGTTTAGCAAGTGTCAGTTTACAGTTCGATCAAATAAAAAAACAATACATTCAATGAAACAATTCAACAGGTTACAATCAAATCCACTTATAAGTTTACCCTACGAGGTAGGTAACATGTATGAGTGTAGGTAAATGTCTGAATGTATGTTAATGTCCGTGAATATATGTTCTCAAATCGGTCCTACCACACAGCTGAGTGTAACGGTGCTGATCATCTTGAAAGAAACAAAACCAAAAAATATGAAAACCCCCCAAAACATAAAAACCTGAACGATTCTGTGTAGTAGACTGAACACCCAAAATGGCAATGTCCATTACACCCACGCTGCTTCTTCTAAACAAGGTTATACCCGTATAACCTTCGTTACATTGGTTCAACTTTTCACACCGAAAATAATTAAATGCATACGTTTCTTTTATGAATGAATAATACTTGTGATTTACCTTCTTCTGTCGATGTAAAGACGGAGGAAGCACAAGGAAAAGAAAGCTTCAAGTGGCGCCAATTAGCAATATGGGGGGAAATCCTGATTTATTGTTCACTATTATCTAAAATGTTGTTTAATAACCAATGTTCTTCTTAGTTATTGTCACTGAATCACTTCATCTGTCTTTTTGTAATTTATTCGTGTTCGTCTCTATTTCTCATCAGGCACCTTGCTTGTTTTCTCTGAGTCTGCTTAAGTTCTACCTGGCTGCAAGGCTACCAGTAAAAGTAGGTGGTTCCAATTAAAGCAAGCTGATTGCCCATTTGGCGAAACAGTTATCATCCTTTGACATTTAAAATGATTGGCAGTGATCGGTTTAGTTTTATGCCCTGTTCCAGCACAATATTTATCAGTTATATTTATTCTCTGCATATATGTACATTTTATAACATTTTTAATTTATATTCTATATTTTAATGATAATAAAATATTTATGGGTGCTACAGTAGCATACATTGTTTGTTTCACTGTATAATAATTATAATGCAACTTAGTAGTTTACTTTCTAAAGTGTTGTGTCACTATTTTCCAGGCCAAGTACAAAATAATGAATGTCAGGCTCTAATGTAAAATCATTTCATTTAATGTAGGCCAAACAAAGGTTACTTTAGGCTACTTAATTTAAATCAAATGGTGTTTCTATAAATAAATACAACAGGATTTGCTCCACTGGTTGTGCTTGTTAGGCACTGCTCAAATCACCTGTTGGCTACTGTCTGAAATAGTAACTTAAAGTTGTAATTATAGCTGTGTACCAGACGTTGCACAGAATTTTCAGAACTTTACAGTTTCCACACAGGAGACCAGAGAGTTGCTCAGTAACCCCAAAGATTTAAGGTAACATGATGCATGTGACATAAGCTCAACGTGCCAACATCCAATCAACATTTAGGCCTGTTGTAAAAGTATCCCAGCATTGCCCTGCGGAAAGCAACCAAACTGGATCAGTGAGATAACCGGTGGTTAGTGGCATCACATCTACAACCTGGATGTGATGCTATATATACACCAGGATGTGCTTTTCACACAGGTCGTAGTGGATATTCACATAAAACAACAAAAGGGTATCACACATACCTATCTAACAGAAAACTAATTCCCACAGGGAGCTCTTATCTTACAAGCTACAACCGAAATGTGAGTTCCGCTTTTTAAACCATCCCATCCAAATTGTTGCGACTGACACATTATGCTCCCAGGAGTAAAATTGAGGTTAGTAGTTTTTTTCCCAACTTGTTGGTTTGGGGTTTAGATCATGCACCTTTTCTGTTCTTGGTCCAGTAACCACAAGGTTATCTGCTGCCCTAATTAGTACATTTAAGTCATTTAATATGACATAAGTTCTATACAGTTATTAAATGAGCGACTGAACATAAATTATGATCAGTAAACTATTTACAGCAATAGTTATCCAGTAGGAATGTGATGAGACTTAACAGGTCTTGCACTGCCCTCCACTGTCTGAATAACTTATGGCACTTGTCTGAGAAAATTGACTGCACCTGATAACGTACCTCATAGGGAAAGGCTGTAGCAATGCCAAAAAGTGTAAATGTGACCCAAATATAGTGAGTATTGTGAAAATGGAATAGTTAGCAAAAGGGGACATTGAAGCTTTTTGAAATAAAAACTTTGCATGATCACAAACTCAAAGTGTCCCTTGGTAGTCAAGGGATTGTAAAAATCATTACTTTATTTTACAACCCTCTTTTTTCTCACCAAATTTCCTATTTATTTATCAAATGATACTTACCTATAGAATTTGTTGTTGTTGTGCACAGCAAAATGGACTTTCCTACCTGCCGGGTGTCTTTATGAATGTATCTGAGTTGCAGTTCTTTTTTCGAAACAGCAGGGGGCACTCTAATTCAATCCTGCGATAGCCTACTGCGGTCTACTGTGGTACAGATATGGAAAGGGGTAGGGGTGGGGGGTGGAATGGGGCAGACAGGGAGAATGTTCCGGGCCACAGGGCATCTAACTGTCTGATCAGGCGTGGCCTTTCACGGACCGAGAGAGAATATCGGCAATGACGGAACATCTCGTCTGACATTTCTATTATTCCGTTTCTATGACTCTCGCAGAGGAGGGAGGATAGAAAAAGCAACACCCTTCTATGATCAAGAGCACTGAAAAAGTGAGAGAGAAGCGAGACAGAGGAGAAAAGAGAGTACCCCTCCAAAAAAGTAACTCATGCATCCTCAAGAGAATGCAAAACGTTCAGATGAAGCTGTGTGAAATGGCTTCTATTCAGATATCATTGTATGGTGCATTCCATTTTTACTAGTTGCTCTGTCACTGTCTGCCAGTCAGGAAAATGGGTACTCTCAAACTTACAGTGGATAGTTCCACATTATTACCAGCTACACCTAAGTCCTGTAAAGACCCATGTTTGAAAGAAACAGAGATATTTTGACATCAAAGAAAATGCAGTACATCAAAGATAATGAGATATAAAGATAAAATATGCCAACTTTGAGATAAAAACAGCTATATTTGACCTAGAAAAATCACATGTTCTTTTCAGAGTAAAAGAGGAATGCGCAAGTAAAAATGTATAGCTTAACCACATAATCCTGAATCTAGCACATCAGCATTCTCTCACAGCATCCAAAAGATGCAACTCTATAGCAGGAGATGTTTGACACAGATGTACTGGCCATTGCCCAATGATGGGCTTTTCTATTGTTCTGCGTCCATTCAATGTGTTATTGAGGTCCCTCCTAATGTGACCCTTTTGACTCGAGTCGTTCGGACAATGGAGCAGAAGCCCAAGCAGATGGGCAGGCCTCCACACACTATGTATAGACCCTTTCCATGGTATGCTACCTTGCCATTACATTGCCATAACGCTACACCAATGTAACCAAAGCCTTAACCAAGGGCATAAATAATAATGTAGCAACACGTTTTCAGTGCCAATCCATACTTGCGTTTTTTGGTTTTGGTTATGGAAAAAAAACATATTTTGGAGTATTTGTCATTGAGCAGAGAAATATGAAATCCATTGAGATTTATGGTTTACGTTAAGGTCAATTTTTCATTTGTAATTGTGGCCTCCTGTGGCTACCCTTTTATTTACTTTATGCTAATCACTAATTGCTACAGATGGGTGACTGTTTTTGAACCATGTAAAACTATTTTGAACTTGAGTTTTTATTGCAATGTCTTTTTTGTTATTAATGTTTTACTGGACCCATGTTTTACAGGACGATGCTGGTTTTTAGTTTACATACTACCATCTTAAACTCTGTTCAAATAACTGGGAAACCAATCAATGGTGGTGCTTGAGGGGCTCCAAACTGCAATGTGTCATGGATACATTTTGACTGACTGTCTGATCTGTAAATGATAATGAGTTGTTATTTATGATGCAATGTGATTTGTAGATTAGTCAGTCACTAGTTGCCTCCAGTCACGTTAATCCTCATGAACACAGACAATGCCTTCATTATCCAACCATGGAACTGTGCAACAACCAGCTGGAATTTTGTGGGTAAAATAAATGTCTGTAATTATTGCGATCAAGAAATCTCTCGAGTGGGTTATTGGATACATGAATTCATGCAAACTAATTAGAACCATACCTATATCTGGCATCTAATAGATGTAGCTATTCAGGAATATTGTTTGAGGCCACAACTAGGATCTATATGTAACAAAAATGTTGATAGTTGGTCTGTTTGTGTGTCATCTATGTATGTGTAAGCAAGTGTGTGTGTGGATTAACTGGATACATACCCTAGGTATCTATGAGGTGGACACTGGCCTTGCCATTCCTTGTACAGAACCATTTTGCCATACTGTGCCCTGAGGCCTGAGTGGTGTGGGCCATTCCTGGGGTGCAGCGGAGCATCGTAGGGACAGATTGGAGCTGATGTGTGATTGTGTGAGGGCAGGGACCCAGAAAATGGCCCGTTATTGAGCCCACGCTCTGGGGAGGGGGAAGCAGCACAATGTCCCATTCAAAACCCTGGATGTTGCCCAAGTACACCCATGGATATTGATGGTTACTTCTGTTGAAACGCTGAAACGGGAAAAGACTTGATAAAACCGAAATTCACTTCCTGGTTGGTGTGAGACTGAGCCACCCATTTGGAATCTTGGTTTGGTTGTGAGTGAGTGAGGACACAGAACCATCCATTTGTGTAGAGACCTCTTATCTCTCGCAGACAGACTTCGTTACATAAGAGACCTCAGACTTCTACGAAATAATGTCAATTCTTTCACGAGAAAAGGCTCTCTCAGTTTTCAATGGTAAAACAACAGTAAAATAAACAAAGGTAAGAGGTCCGATTTTGGCTGAGCAGTCATCTTTTTTTCTGACCTAACAGCAGCTAGGCTGAAACCTGGCGCCAGTCGGTTTCAGCTTTAGCTAACTCATTTGTCTTTGTATTGCCTGACAGACAAAAACAGACACTGTGTTAAACTGGTCACCACACTTCTCCGAACTGATACGTTGCAATGATGTGTGCTCTGTTCATTTTACCATCCTGGGCTGAAATTCTTACAAATTCTCAACAGCAATGTTTACTAAGCCGTGGCTTTATTTACAATATTAATACCGTGCCAACAGACTTGTTATTTTGAAATGAGTGAGGGGGGTCACCCTGGTTGTAGATGTGTTTTATGAGATACCCAAGACTAGTCAGAGGTGGTTAGGCTATAATGACGTTAGCTTTGGCAATTTAGGGGTAACAGGGCTATTTGGCTAGTTTATTAACCAGTATATATTCAGCATCTGGATGCTTTTTGCTGCTTTACTACAATGCTAGCTCTTTTAATTTGGCATGCTATGGCTTGACAAACAAACCAAAGTACTTGGTGTTGTATTGGCACTATGGATGGTTCAGAGAATCAAAAAAGAAAAATGCTTTAACGGCAACAAAAAAGTAATTGCACGTGTTACTGCATTAAGTTTGACAGCTCTAGTCATAAATTGGTTGAATTGAGCCCTAACCTCTGTTCTCTTTGCACTGGGTTGTCTGACTTTATTCAGGGCACCCTTTCTAAGTTTAGGTTTGGGGGCCTCCACAGCTCACTGGAAATAATAATAATTAGGTTTGGGGCGCCATGGAGTTTGGAGCCCAGAGCAAAGAGACTTGCATGCCTATCAGTTGGAAGACAGGAAGATAAATTAAGATTTTATCAAACAAATGTTCTGTAAGAAAATAGAAATTACTATTCAAAATAATAATAATCATTTGTGGGCGCTCCCTTGCGGTCCTTGGATCTCCATTGTGCTGCTCTGCATTGCGGTAGGTTCGTATTGTCTTCAAAGGTTACTTCTTCGCTCTATTCAATATGTATGGCATGATCTTGCTCATTCACTAACAACAATCTCTTATCATGTGAGTTATTCCTCACTGTCTATAAATGAAACATATTCTCTACATACCTTCAACCCAATGTGTATTCTATTTCATGACTCTTCTTCTATGAAGAGAACAAGGGGAGGGGGGGTCCATGTAAACGCAGCTGCCCTTATAAAACATTCCTGTCATTCAATAACTCACATGCCACGCGGAGCCAAGTCAAACATCATATAATGTTAATTACATGTATAATATATAATGGATGATTGACATAAACTGAAAAAGCTCAACTGTTAGTTATTTCTGAACTTTTTGAAGAGCCATTTGTGGCTTGTCATGAAAGTATTGATTAGTA
>JACXGI010010171.1:14936-28421 GCA_016801175.1 Esox masquinongy
AGAGAGAGAGAGAGATAGAGAGAATAAAGCATACAATACAGTGCTATTTGTGTGCTGGAGATATTTCAGGAACTTGAGAACAATAACATGGTCATGCTAATAAGTGCCAGCATGAAGAAGTTTCCCCTGTTCTATCCTACAAATGAATCCACTTCCATCAACTAAAAATACTATCGATATAATTGAAAAGATAAAGAGAGATTGCCTTATTTCAAAACGATCTCCATTTTTTCTACTTTGAAAAAAAATCCTTGTTCATAATGGCACAAGTCCAAATGTCTGAAACATGGAACCTATGCATTGATGTACCATTAGCTTTTTTACAGTAGTGTGTCTTGTGTAATCTCAGCAGCATTGATGGTAACAGTTTATTATTTCTCATAGCAGGCAATGTTCTGTGCAGCACTCCGCTGGTTCCGTGCAGTCTAGGCTTAACAGTTAACGTATACAGAAGGCTTTTTGTTCAAGTCCCGCAGGACCAATCTTATTCTACACTATATCCTTTTCTGACAGCAAAAGTCGGTAGTACACCACCTCAGTGCAAACAAAATCATCTTAACACAATATTATTACAGATGAACAAAATGAAACTAGACGACCAAAGCAATCTATTTCTCAGAGGTTTACTGCCTCATCATTTTAACCTTTTCTGTTATTAAATCGTTCATTTTTCCCCTTTCTTTGCTGCTTTTAAACTGTGATTTGATATCTCAACGCAGAGTCATTTCCCTGTTTATTGACTGTGGCACAGGTACAAAAACTCAAGCAGTGGAGCGTGGGATTCACTCGGGAGGACTACTGTGACCATTACGAACATACAGTAAAAGCTAGTTTCCACAACAGAACACAAAGATTAGTTCTCTTGGCAAGATTACAACAGATAGTAACAGATAACATCACCTGAAGCACCCTGCATTTGGAAAGAGATGGATTTTGGAACTGATGATTTTGATGTAGATCTGTGGAAAATGTTGGCACAGTTGATAGTACTTCCATTACGGTAATCGCAGTGACGACTACAGACCCACGGTTGCCTGTATCTGGAAATTGGAGGTTCTAACTGTGGTCAAGTGGTTTTGTGATATCAATGCACATTGCCCAAATGGAAGGAACACTCATTCTGCAACCCATTATCAATAATTCAGCCAGGAGATTCTTTCTGATCAAATGTGGTCGTGTTTCGTCTTGCATCCTACTCATTTCCGTGCCTAAGCAGTCTCTGTTAAAGACCAAAGTCTATGATGAAAACAGATTATATTTTTAAGTCTGTGATTTTGCCGTAATAACTTTGGCTTTTCTATCAGCTACCAGTGTGAGAGAAATAAACCTAATAAACCTGCACAGTGTTGCATGGAAACATCACGGGCAAATTAAGGCCTATTTGACCTGCCTGCAGCCAGCCTCTTCCCAGGGTCATTACCAAACAACCTCGACATCAAACCCAATCGATCCCCTGATTTGTCTCTGAAAAATTCCCCTCACGAAAAAAACAGAATTGAGCTTATATTAAGAAATGATGGATAGCGACAATTTCACATTAATTACAGTAGTGGGGAAAGGAGAAAGAGAGACAAAAAGGAATGAAAGAAAAGAAAGAAAAAGAAAGATGGCGGCGGATGTCGGTACGGTTTTTCAGAAAATGTTTTCCGGGGAAATATTAGTGTAAGCTAGGGCCTGAATACTGCCTTTGAGAGATTGTCAGGGGGTGGACTTTGTCTCTGGCAAGAGTCCTAGAATCACAGAGGCAGTGGAGAGGCTGGTGAGGTCATGTGGTCGTCCGCAGTAATTGCTGGGTTCACAGAGGTATGCAGCCAGGCCTTTTACTTTGAGCTCTATGACAGATGGAAGCAGAGCCATGGCTTGTGGTTTCGCCAGTGCACTTTACCATTGGGAGTCCTGTAGTTGGACCTATTGCAAATTGGCAAGGGTATGGAGTATGTAATTACACAATGTTGCCTATATATGGACAAATTCTAACTTGAGACACTAATGGGAAATGCAGTTATTCCATGAAAATCTTTCATTGACATCAATTACAATTAAGTTGAGGCTGCACTCACAGCTCAAGATAAGATCTGAACACAATGTACATTCATATGTTGCAACCTTTGTTTGTGCTTGACTGTTTGGCTCTCCTGTGGAAAGAGACTGATACTGTAAACCTCTTGGGAATCTACTTTAGACACTCTTGGCTGTATATTTTTATTTAATCCCATTTTTCTGCATACACATTTATTTAACTATTGTTTTATTACTTTAATTGATCTTTTAACCCTTAATTTGTCAATGCAAATTGTATTTTTACCTAGAAATGTTTTGTGTTTCATGTATTCTCAATATTCCTTGTCTTTTTTGACATTTCATTTGACAAGCATCTTTAAATGTATTTATGCTTTATGAATAATGTATGATTTATGATTGATTGTCCAAGCCACATTTGAACTTAAATTTTATATGGAACTATAAACTTTGTGAACTATATGGAAAGCATGAGAGCTCTTCCAAGAAGCTACATAACACGTTCATAATCAAATTAACAAAACACATTGATGAACAACACAATGTCATGGCCTTTCACTTAAAATCTTTGTGTCTCGCACTGTCCTACCAATCCACCAATAAAACTCAAGGACTTTTTAACATTTATACTGAGATTATTTCTCACGGCTTGATGAAGCACTGAAGGTCAGAGCTGTACAGTAGTGGAAAATCCAAAGCCAAGAAGCCATTTTGTAATTATGGAGCTATCATAACTCATTCTGGAGCCAGATTTAAGGACCATAAAGATAATACAGGAAAAGGATAAAGATTTCTTAGGGGTTTTAACCCTTTGAAACAGAAATCATTTGGGGGAAAAGGCATTGTTATAACAGCAACCCCCCACCAAAACACAACCCAATCCATTATTTATTAATTTAGATTCCCCCTGCCATCGATGGTCCTTTTTGTTGAAGACACTCATCACATTGACAGTTGAGCATTAATAAAACATCACTTCTTTGCATGATGTTGTCTTTACACCCAAACATCCTCCATCAGAATGCCTGAATAGTATCCTCTCCTTCTTCTCTGTCACAAGATGATCTCAAGAAAGAATGAGAACGAGAGACACTGGTGATGATTGCTTTACACATAAGACCTGCACAAGCACCAAGTCCTTTTTCACCTAGGTACTATGTAGTGAAAGTGGGATTGACCTTTTGACCAAATTTGATAATTATCTAAAACATGCAGTTGTTTTTTTGTCCAGCAATAAAAAAAAACTGTCATCATATGAAAAATTAATATTATTATCATTGTTTTATTGATATTATTGTATAATACATTTTGTATTTATTATACAAACATTTTATTCATTTAAACATGAGGATCAATTATCTGAAGCTGTACACTTAATATTAGTATTTGTATTTTTGATATAAATTTGTCTCCCAATTTTACACTGTTTGCCTCCCAATTTCCCTTCCCAAAGTATAATACACGCTTATCGTGTTGCCTCATGGCAACAACTCACTGCGGATTTATTAGAGTTGAAGATTGAGATGTGTCCTGGGAAGAGCATCTCGCTAAGCCGTTCTGCTTCTTTTCACACTGCCAGCTTGCCAAGGAAGTCCTTACTAGCACCTATGCACTCAGGAGAATGCATTCACTGGACAACAACAATGATGGAGTTTACACTAGCCATGTCTACCGCAAGGAGTCGGTCTTGTGGGATGAGGCAAGGCATCCTTGTCGGACACCAACCCCACCAACCCTGAGCCAATTTGCACCGCTAAAAGCGAGGCTTTTCATGGCACGCCGTGACAGGATTCAAACTCCTAGCTGCAACAACGCAGCTGTAAACCAAGGTAGTGACTCTTCCGCTGCAGCAATCGAGTAAAGAAATATGATGACTATTACTTTAGCAAAAATAATATGTAGAAAAGTATACTTTTAGGTAGACGTCAGACCATAGAAACTGAATAAATTAATCCAATATATTCTAGTCATGGATTACACAATGTTTGAAGGTGTGTTCACAGTGTTTGGAGGAAACAGCTGCAGCCACACACACAGACAAAAATTTTTAACCAAACCACTTTCCATGTACCCTCATATGGTTGACAGCCCTGAGGTTGAAGAGATAAAATGATTAAGAATAGTGTACTTGGTTGCCATGGTACCGTAGATTTGCTCATCTCGTGGAAGTGTAATCACTACAGTTTCAATGACGCCCAATCACAAGGTATGATAATAAGAAGCAGAGACATGGAGATAGTGGTGCTTTTGTGGAGGAGATTGAGGAATGTTTCCATGGCAACAGCAATAATAATAATCCGGATGATTGATGTGCCATTCTGCTTTTTCCTGTTTTGGCTGTTTCATTCAAAAGGTATTTTTTTCTGTCTTTTTTGTTCTCTCTCACTCTCTACTTTCAGCGAGGCTTCATATAGTTTATTAGTCTGTCATGCTAGTTTATGAGATGCTATTGAGAATGCAATAACCTTGTTCCCTGCCATAATGACATGCCGTATTCAGTGTTTACACAGTCCATGTTTATAAAACAAACATCAGCAAATTCATCACTCTTAAATGCATTTTTCTATTGCATCTTGGGTAAACAAACTGTTCATTACTGTAGTATAGCTAGGCTGTATGAAAGGAATGCAGTAGGATGTTGATGTTTATTTGGAATTGTCCCATCATGTGTTCTGGTAATTACATTGATTTGAATTGAAAAATGTAATGTTACTTTTAGTAGGTACATTATGTGTGTATCTGCGTGTATCAGTGTGTGTTAACATATGTGTGTGGGGGGGGCAGTAGGGGAATTAGTGAAGTCACATTAACAAGTGAACATTTAAGTTCACAGTCGCAAAATCTCTGTTCATGCCCTGTACATCTCGCATAACAAACCAGGTTTGTATGTATGGACGTGCACGGACATGTAAAAGCATGTAGACCAGGGCTTGTGTTGATTACGAGTTTGCCTGAGCTGAATACCATTGCCTCATAATTTCAACTGCTTGAGCTCCTGTTCCTCTTATGGAATATTTGCTCTAAAGTATTGTGGAGCTCCTGCATCTAAATATAAACAGAATAGGCAACCAAAATGAATACAGACACCTATTTCATTCTAAGTCAAGCCCTGTTATAGATGCAGAAAACTGCTCTGCAGCTGAAGATGTACCGGACATGTGCAGTCCTTTTCTGACTTTTTATACCAGTGTATGTGCCTTTTCATGCAGTATGGTGTGTGTGTGTGTCTGTCTGTGAATGCATGTATGAAAATGTAATTAAATGCAGGTAAGTCAACTGAGAACTAATTGCTATTTTTAATCGTCATTTTCAAAAATGACCTAGCAAAAGGCTTACATTTATAGAATAAAGAATACACAGAACCACATGCATAATTAACAATACAGATACACACTATATACAGTGGTATAGTGGTGTATAGGAAGTGGGTATACTGTAATCAGGGGCGTAGAATTAGGGGGGACGGAGTGGTCATGACCCCCCCAATATTACAGACTGGTCAATGTGACCCTCCTGGAAAAGAGTGAAAATCCTGGGATTTTGCTAATGACTCATAATTCTATCCTAATTTAGTCACTTGGTATTTAGTAATGAAGGGCCTACTTTGCATCAGCAACACTGACTCAATGACAAACAAGTCATTCATAAGAATACAGCTGATGGCACCTTTATTCATATCAACTAGTTTCTAAGTAATTAATAATTTGATTGTTAATCATAAATATAATAATAAATTGTGTCAGGCAGTCATTCAGGCAATGGTATGCAAAATCATGATCCTATTAAACAGCTACTTCAATTAGGGTATAATCATTTAACAATCAATTATTTATTTATCAATCATTAGACACCTATTTGGAAGTTGAAAACAAACATTTCAGCACTTTGTCAACAATTATTAAATGATCAATATGTTTTGATTTTAAATGTAGCCAGAAACGTAATCAGAAAGTAGCAACAGAACTTGTCAAGGAGTATTAACCCAACTCCAACCACTGAATCTATTGAGAGGTGCAGAATATAAGTATAGAGGACACATACACATTAATAGTGTAGTAAGAACATTTACTTAAACTCCAATAGAGAAGACTACAATAGAGAATACTACAGACCAGGTATTCCAAAACAGTTCAAAGGTTCTACCAAAAACAGTCAAACTAATGCGTGAGTGTGGGTCAGAAAGTAAGCATATGATTGAGTGAGTGTGTGTGAGAGAGGGAGTGTATTGAATGAGAGTGTGTGCCCTGTGCCCTACATTGCAGAGGTCTCTTTAGCTACTGATGGCTTTAAGCACAACTAACTTTTCAAAAGGTGTGACATCTAGATGTCATTGATGGGGCCGGTTGATCAGTCCAGCAAAGGAAAATAAACGCTCTACTGGAGCTGAGGATGGGATGATTGTGTTAAACCTCCAAAAAGGTTCAACACAGTTTCTCACCCTGACCTTGTTCTTCGGGTATGGATGCCTTTTCTGTTCTGATCTCAACAAGTCTGGGCAAATTACTGAGTAGGCACCAATCAGATGCAGCATTTTTATGATGTCATCATGTAGACATTTCACAAACAATTTTACAGTATTTTTAAGCTACAAAATACCAAACATTAAAGTATTTTGACACAAAATATGAAGCCATTTTCATCAAATGCAAATGACAAAATTCTATTTTGTATTTGAAATACATATTTGAAAAACATGTATCATAAATACTGCCCATCACTGTCTAACACCATGTAGAAACATTGGAAACCAAGTCTTAGAACTACCCTAACCTACCCAGTTTCTTGCATCCTAACCAGAGGTTTTAGGACTTTATAGTGAATCTTTCACTTTACTGTCTATAGTTCTGGCCAATCATTGGTGTCTAAGAAGAACAAAAAAGAATACAGTATACTCAGTAATTTACAGTGAAAGTGCAAATAAGATGACCAATTTACACCACAACAAGATTGCAATATTGTATTAAAATAGCAAGCTATGTATGATCCACTCTTGGCCATATAAAAGCTAATGTTTTAAATAAGAAATCTAGCTAACTGGCTATCAGTCCTGATGTCAGCTTCCCTACCCGCATTTTCCAATTGAACTAGCTACCACTTCTAAAACTCAAAAATTGTCAACAGTAAAGTTAGCTAGAAAACGTTAGCTAGCTAATGCAGTTAACGAGGGAGTACTGCCAAACCGCATTATTGACCACTTGATTTAAGGCATAAATACGTAATTTACTGATATACTGTACGGTAAAGTCTTAATCAATGGAGGTACCAAGTCCTTACCATGGAGGACAGAGGCGTTGCTAGGATCACAATTCATTCGGGGCTTACCCCCCGCTCCCCGGGACAGGAAGTTCAGGGTTTTGAATGTACATTAGGAAAATTTCGATGTACTTGCTTGCAGCCTACACTGTCATAATGCACGATCGTAATTATAGATTAATAGATCAGGGGCTATTTTTTTATTATTATATTTTTTGGTCAATTTGAGATCCGGGGCTATTCATAAAAGAGCCGCGGCTATAGCCCCGGGCGCCCAGGCCTAACGACGCCACTGGTGGAGGACCTGGTTGCTTTCAAAATCTGGAAGTGCACCAGCAGAGCTGGCAGTTTTGTCTGCTGCTCGACTACGTTTATTTGGATGGACAAATGACAAAGTTGTTTGATGAGTTAGTTTCATAATGTATTTCGGAAGTAACGTTAAGCTTATGGAAATATAACTTTACCTCGGGGAAACAAAACCCTGAATATTATGGCAGGCAAAAATATTTGACTGAAGTAACATGAGGTTCTAAATAACCAGCCTTGTCACACGTCGGTCTCGGGCACATTATTTATTGGTCGTTTTTAAAATGTTGCGTTTGTAATAATTATGCGACTGGCTTTTGTATGCTACTTTTTGCATGCTTTATCTACCATACAAATAATGTATATTGCATATACGTTCACTGTACTACACAAACACGCATCAGTAAGTCAGTATACGCTAGGCCCGCTGACAAAAAAGTGGGTATAAAGCATATACCTGCGTATACCCTCCACTAAACCACTGGTAAGAAATGAGTGTACGCAATGGCAGCTGACAAAAAAGTGGGTATACGGCGTATACCTGCTTATACCCTCCAATACACCACTGACTATATACAAGATAGACAATCAATTTACACTTTATAGCGAGATACATATACAGTTGGTGATCAGATTGCAGCTCAGTTTGTTTGTCTTTAAAGGAGATAGATGTGATTAAAGAATCAAGTTTAAGGGTCTTTTGCAACTCGTTACAGTCATTGTCTGGTGAAATCATTGACGGCAATTGGAAGTGTGGGCTCTAGGATTGTTCAGCGTTAGATACAGCTCTGGGAAAAATTAAGTGACCACTCCTAATTTTTCTTAAATCAGCATCTCTACATGTATGGCAGCCGTTCCATTCCAGTGTCTGTTACATTCCAACACAGGCACACCTCATTCTACTTAATGAGGTACTGATTAGGTGATTACCTGAACCAAATCTAATTTAACGAGGGAAAGTATAAAAACCACTGCTGTGGTTATCACTATCCTCTTGCAATAGGACCAGCTGGATGTCAAAAAGAGTGCAAGTAGTACCTCAAATGTAATTTGAATAAAAAAATAACTATCCAGCATGACAAAAGAGTTGAAAAGAAAAGCTTTGAGTGAGGAAAAGAAGGGTTCAATTATGGCTTTACTGGCAGAGGGATATAGTGAGCGTCAGGTTGCTTCCATCCTGAAAATTTCAAAGACGGCGGTTCATCTGAACAAGGTCAAGCAACAGACATTGGGGACAACAAAGCTACAGACTGGCAGAGGGCGAAAACGACTGTCTACAGACCGAGATGACCATCAACTCATTCGAATGTCACTCCACAAACCGTAGGATGAAATCAAGAGACCTACAAAAAGAATGGCAAACAGCAGCTGAGGTGAAGTGCACGGCAAGCACGGTTCGAAGCTGTATATACCAGAATGCAGAATACTACTGGTATAGCAGATGAGGTAGAAAGGATTTGCTTATGAGGTTCTTGGTAAGTTAATATCAGTATATGTCTAGCATTGTATATTTAGCCAGGACCATTTGACTAGAGTAAAATATGTGACAATGATGAGTGTACAAGAAGATGCTGTTGAAAATGTGGGAAGGAGTTTGGTAAATTACATCAAATTTATTGTGGAAATTATCATGATCTGAAGTGATATTTTAATTATTGTATATCTAAAATAGGAAATATATCATTTGAATTGATCATTTGAATAATAAAATTCTAATTTGCAGAATGTTTGGTCAATTTATTGCAATCTTCCTGTAGTGGAATTATACAGCTCTGGAAAAAATTAAGAGACCACTGCAAAATTCAGTTTCTCTGGTTTTACTATTCATAGGAACAGTGGATATAAAAAGTCTTCACACCCCTGTTTAAAATGCCAGGATCTTGTGATGGAAAAGAATGACACAAAGAAATCATGTCAGAACTTTTTCCACCTTTAAGGTGACCTATAACATGAACAATTCAATTGAAAAACAAAGTGAAATCTTTGAGGGGGAAAAATAAAAAACTCACAATAACCTGGTTGATAACCTTGTACTTGGCTTGATTCATGCGTCCTTCACAAAGACAAATCTGCCCGATTCCAGCCTTGCTAAAACATCCCCAGATCATCACTGATCCTCCACCAAATTTCACAGTAGGTGCGAGACACTGTGGCTTGCAGGCCTCTCCAGGTCTCCATCTAACCATTAGACCAGGGGTTGGGCAAAGCTGAAAATTTGACTCGTCAGAGAAGATGACCTTACTCCATTCCTCTACGGACCAATCCTGGTCTTTTGCAAACTTCAGCCTGGCTCTTCTTTGCTTCTCATTGATCAAGGGCTTATTTCTAGCTTTGCACGACTTCAGCCCTGCCCCTAGGAGCCTGTTTCGAACCGTCCTCGCCGTGCACTTCACCCCAGCTGCTGTTTGCCATTCTTTTTGTAGGTCACTTGATGTCACCCTACGGTTGTTGAGTGACATTCGAATGAGTTGACGGTCATCTCAGTTAGTGCACAGTCGTTTTCGCCCTCTGCCAGTCTGTAGCTTTGTTGTCCACAATGTCTGTTGCTTGACCTTGTTCTTATGAGCCGCCGTCTTTGAAATTTTCAGGATGGAAGCAACCTGACGCTCACTGTATCCCTCTGCCAGTAAAGCCATAATTGAACCCTTCTTTTCCTCACTCAAAGCTTTTCTTTTCAACTCTTTTGTCATGCTGAATAGTAATTTTTTTATTCAAATTACCTTTGAAGTACTACTTGCACTGTTTTTGACATCCAGCTGATCCTATTGCAAGAGGATAGTGATAACCACAGCAGTGGTTTTTATACTTTTCCTCGTTAAATTAGATTTGGTTCAGGTAATCACCTAGTCAGTACCTCATTAAATAGAATGAGGTGTGCCTGTGTTGGAATGTAACAGACACTGGAATGTAATGGCTGCCATACATGTAGAGATGATGAGTTAAGAAAAATTAATCTTTCTCTTAATCTTTTCCAGAGCTGTATATTGAAACCCAGTTTCAAAACTTTAAATACAATTGTCATGAATGAACACCATACTTACTGTAAAGTGTTTTGTTCACAGGTCATCAACACGTTTTTTTCAACCGAAGAGGTTGCAAAAGTGTTTCTAGGCAACAGACACATTATTAATGAATTTGTAGACATTTTCATTCAATTATTTTACTCTTATTTTGAAAAGATGACTGAGAACACATAATGTGCAGCTACAGCCTGGGGAATAGTTAGAGAAAGCCAGCAATGATTAGATGGACACGATGAAATCCCATGACCAAAGTTAAAACCCCTACTTTTCCGATATGTGCCATGGGAGTTTAAGTAACGAAAACAGAGTTAAGTTAAGACACCTTTTAAATGTTATACCTATAAAGGCCTGGGCATGTTTCGGCACTTTTATTGCTGAATCAATTTAGAACATGTGAAACTAATGTGTTTGAATTCATGATTCCTCATACTGCGTTCAATCGAGAGATGAAAAAAAGGGGGTAAGTGGCATTAATACTAGGGGACAGTATAGGGCGATGTGCTTAGATGCAATCTCCCAGCCCAGTCCCAAGAAGAAGAACTGGAAGTAGCCAAATGAACAAGGAAAAACACCAAAAAGGGGGAAAAAACAGGTTTGGGAGATTGCATCTTTGGGTTTCAAACTTAAGTTAATAACATTACTTCATGCATCAAATACATTTATTCACCAATCAGCAATTGAATATGAACATAGTCATGTAATTCTTTAACGTTTACATAATTTACGTAGTGTTTACACTATCACTTGTAATGAATATGTCACAGGTACCACTGCTATTAGGACTGCTGACCAAAGAAATAATGAAAAAGCTAACTAGATGGTGGATGTAAACAATGTTCTCCCTTAAAAAAAGAGCCACTAGTTAGGTCCAGGACATTGTTTGCTTAGCTGGGAAAGCTGGCCAGAAGAAAAGCTAGACGATTGATACAAACAATGTTCTTCCCTGGCAAAAAAAACATAAAAATCTGTTTGAGTTACATAACTAGCAAGGTGTTATCATGTCATCATTTCTATACAAAGACCATTTTCATTGTAGATTATGTTTGAACCCGGCCCATTCAAGTAACCCACATGAGGCCAGCTGCTATAATAACATTAGTTAACTTTGGGGCAATAACAGGACTTGTATGTATGTTAGCTTGTTTAGTTTATATCTACACATTTGTTCTCAAGTTCAACAGTTTTAGTAAAGCAACTTAATATAGTCACATTAATCAAAATCATTGCTAACTGCAGTTGTTGGTCATTGTTTTCATGATAGTTCCATAATCTATTTCTTATTTGATGCTTCAGTCAGTGTTTTTAACATGGACATTTGGAGACGCAAACACCCAAACGGCATACCATAAGCATCCATGTTGAATCAATGAATACACAATGTATTCATATCACTACCTAAATTGACACATCACTGATAAAAGAGACATACACCAATCAGCCATAACATTATGACCACCTGCCTAATATTGTGTAGGTCCCCCTTTTGCTGTCAAAACAGCCCTGACCCGTCAGGGCTTTATCCCAGCAGAACATTGCCCAAAGCATCACACTGCCTCAGCCGGCTTGCCTTCTTCCCATAGTGCATCCTGGTGCCATGTGTTCTCCAGGTAAGTGACGCACACGCACCACAAATATGTGCATAAACAATGAGTACGTCAATTTTGACGCAAACGTTGGCATTTATCACTGTTGAACTTGACAGGAAAGTGTGCGTATCCCTACGCAAATTTCAACCCATGCGTATGCACAGCCTAGCGGTTGAATTTGTAGAAATACCATGCTATTTTGCAAAAGCTGGTAAAGGAATGTCAACTGAAACACGGGAAAAATCTTATCAGTACAAATATGAATAACCTACAGGAATGCGCAAACTGTTTCCTGCAACAGTGTAGGCTGATAGGCTATGGATGTATCAAGTGTCAAGATCCTACAGCCTGTTCCAACAAGAAACCTGGCAAGCCTAGTTCAGCCGGCCTGCAATAGAAAGCAATAATCGTTGTTACTCACCCTGGATTCGAACCTGGGTCTCCCACATAAGAAGCTGTATCTTTAACCACTATGCCACAGAACAATACAGGTGTATGGAGTTGGTATAGCATTTCAACATTAGATCATTTTGTCACGCATTAACTCCACACTGAGTTTGAATATGTCGCTAGATACCATTAAGCATTGAGCTAAACTGACTAACGTTTCATATTAAGTTTATCTCCACCACAAATAGCATCTATGAACTGTTTGGCTTTTGCCACTGGCCGTTTTAACAGCTTATTTGCCATTCATGAATGACATTGATACAATAACTATCAATATAGGTGACGATAACTGACTTTCGTCAAGTGAAAAGACGAGAGAATAGTGTAGCCAGCGAAGGTTTTGTCTATCCTGAACAAATCCTAATACATAATTCGAAAATCCACCAAAAATAGACTCAATATAACAGTAAACAGTTTTATTTTAGGCTTCCTATAATGTACAGTGAGGGAAAAAATTATTTGATCCCCTGCTGCTTTTGTACGTTTGTCCACTGACAAAGAAATGACCAGTCCATAATTTTAATGGTAGGTTTATTTGAATAGTGAGAGACAGAGTAACAAAACAAAATCCAGAAAAACGCATGTCAAAAATGTTATAAATTGATTTGCATTTTAAATGAGTGAAATAAGTATTTCATCCCCTCTCAAGCAGAAAGATTTCTGGCTCCCAGGTGTCTTTTATACAGGTAACGAGCTGAGATTAGGAGCACACTCTTAAAGGGAGTGCTCCTAATCTCAGCTTGTTACCTGTATAAAAGACACCTGTCCACAGAAGCAATCAATCAGATTCCAAACTCTCCACCATGGCCAAGACCAAAGAGCTGTCCAAGGATGTCAGGGACAAGATT
>JACXGI010010172.1:0-21641 GCA_016801175.1 Esox masquinongy
CGCTACACATGTTGTCAGGTCAGCAGTAGACGCACCAGGCCACGCTACACGTGTTTTCAGGTCAGCAGTAGACGCACCAGGCCACGCTACACGTGTTTTCAGGTCAGCAGTAGACGCACCAGGCCACGCTACACGTGTTGTCAGGTCAGCAGTAGACGCACCAGGCCACGCTACACGTGTTGTCAGGTCAGCAGTAGACGCACCAGGCCACGCTACACGTGTTGTCAGGTCAGCAGTAGACGCACCAGGCCACGCTACACGTGTTGTCAGGTCAGCAGTAGACGCACCAGGCCATGTGTTGTGGTCCTAAAGACAGCCGCTGAATGAGGTTATGTGGTAATGCATTTGTTTAGGACAGGTAAAATGGCTGAATTTGCATGCTGGAATTACTTTGAGAGTGAACACGTGTGCACGGGTAGACAACACGCGTGTCTGACAGATTTAACATTATAAGTGGTTGTGCTTGTGCAGCAGCATCTTGTAAAGGTCATGACAGACAGACAGATGGACAGACAGACAGACAGGCAGACAGACAGACAGGCAGACAGACAGACAGGCGCATATTGATTAGGCTTCTCCAGTTTATTGGGATTACATATAATCTGTAGCAGATTCAGATCGAATTTGAGAGCGATATGATTACAGACACCACTTTCACACGTGACATTTTTTCTAAGATTATACTAAAAGTGTAATAAATGTATGTTTTTTATTTGTTTGTATTCTGAGGAGTCTTAGTTATGTAGCTATGTAGACATGAATTACTTCCACACGAGAATTGAATATAGAGTATAACTTTCAGATCTCTGTTCAGCCTAATTGATTGAAAGCCAATCAGTTGGACTCATAATATGGTGAATATTAAATGGTTCTAATCAGATGGCTTTACTGCTTTCCTAAGTGGTAACTTTAGGAACAAAACTGACTCTGTAGTCCTAACACTCTCCTGAAGTAATCTACACCGAAAAACAGAAACAGACAGATGTTTTTTCAGTAACACACTTCTAATACATTCATATAAAATGTGTTGAATAATAGAAAGTTAATTGAATACCAAACTAATTATGTTAATAAACTTTCAAGACAGAAAGCCCAACCAGTTTCTGCCCCCTTCCAATCAAGTCTGACTACAAGTTATTTAGAAATGTAAGGTTTGCAAAATCATTCACAGCATCCCAATTAGTGACTCAAAACCAAACGGTTATATATTAAAAACATCCTTACAGTCACGATGCTACTATAATAGCATTAACCTTCAGCCGGGGGTTGGAAAGTGGGTTGCATTAAACACCCCATAAATATGGGGGATCTCTGAATGCACAGCTTAAACCTCAGCTTACTTCACAGGTGATTTTGGGTTAAGCCCTACTGAGGCAGCCACAGCAATCTTCATGGAATAACTACAAAGCAGCTGCCGCCAAGATAAGGCGGGCCAATAAAATACAGGGTTGAACTTAACTGGGTCTCTCTGTCTCAACTAATCCTTTGGACCCCAGAAGAGTAACTGCTGCTGGAGGAGATCCTCACAAAACGTTCTAATACTAAATGCTAAGTCTAAAAAGAGGAGTAAACATGAAACTGTTAATCATTCTCACAGGTTGTGCTTGTGTCTAAAAGGTTTGATGTTTACGTTAAAAGAATGACACAGCCTCAGTGCTAAAAATTACTGAGAGAAATATGTTTTACTTACTTCCTTCAGGCTCATTAGCAGTGAAAGACCTCACCAGTGCAGACAAAGACCACTGAGAGGACAAGAACTACTAGCAGTTTTTCTAGTGTAAGTTGTACTAGGCTTCGCTACGCTATGTTGTGCAGTCCTATGTTCTGATATTTTTCACTATGTTGTCCTGTGCTGTTTTTCACAATGTTGTCCTGTGCTATTTTTGACTATTTTACTGTGCTATTCTGCACCATGTTTTCCTGTGCCATGCTACACTATGTTTGCTGTGCTATGCTATGATGTGTTTTGCTGTGCTATGATATGATATGTTTTGCTGTGCAATATTCCAATGCTGTGCTATGTTACAACTTCGGTAGAGGGTCCTCCATTGTCAGCTTCAGTAGAAGGTCCACTATTGTCAGGTTCAGTAGAGGGTCCTCCATAGTCAGCTTCAGTAGAAGGTCCTCCATTGTCAGCTTCGATAGGGGGTCCTCCATTGTCAGCTTCGGTAGAGGGTCCTCCATTGTCAGCTTCAGTAGAGAGTTCTCTATTGTCAGCTTTGGTAGAGGGTCCTCCATTGTCAGCTTCAGTAGAGAGTCCTCTATTGTGAGCTTCGGTAGATGGTCCTCCATTGTCAGCTTCAGTAGAGGGTCCTCCATTGTCAGCTTCGGTAGAGGGTCCTCCATTGTCAGCTTCGGTAGAGGGTCCTCCATTGTCAGCTTCGGTAGAGGGTCCTCCATTGTCAGCTTCGGTAGAGGGTCCTCCATTGTCAGCTTCGGTAGAGGGTCCTCCATTGTCAGCTTCGGTAGATGATTTTTAGCTTGGGTAGAGGGACCCACAAAATTCAGAAGATAACTTCCAGAGAGTGGCAAGGGGATCAACAAACCCATCAATCTTCACATACATTCATGTTCTACATTTAAATAGTAAAAAGAGCATGAAATTCAAATGAACTAATCCCTCAGTAGCAGCTAAACATTTAATTTTGGAGGTATTTAATCAAGACTCGAAATCAGTCATGAATGCATGTGTCATATAATTAGGCACACCTATTTCTGTGTGAAATTGCACAAGCTCAGAAATAATGTGATGTCTTATGGGATTCCACTTTGCTCATGACAGCACTTTGTTTTACTATGTTTGTTTTTACTGTCTGTAGGGCAGTGAGGTGATTCAGCACCTCCCTTTAAAAGAGGTGTGCTCTCAGCACAGAGGCCAGCTAGATTTTAAGGTAAACACTACTGTTCATTGCTTGCAGTGGCAATTTTAGGCCAACCAGGTAACACAGTTGGATTGGATTATATTTTATGCAGTCCCTTATAAGGGTCTGCTCACTCTGCTTCACTATTACTGTAGTTACTAAAACTCTTAAACCTACAGTCAGATACCCAAAAGAAGCAGATACCAAAATGTAATTTGCCCAATGCAATTAGTAAGTACAGTCTTTAATCCATATTTGAACATGTTTCACCAGCATATCATCAGGAGAATGATATGTTTTCAAAACCATCTAAGGGGAGGGGGAGCGACTGGGCCAAAGCAGGAGGTACTGTCCCACCAGAGTTGGAGTCTTTCAGAAAGAGGAAACATTTTGACATCTTGTACACTTATCAAGATATCTGCTGATAGGAATATTGCTGAAAGATGTCCAATGGCTCAATCATTCAAGGACAAATGTGACTACACATAAATTGAGCTGTTACGTGTTCGGTATAAAATGGAGGCATACTAAACAATTAAACAAAACATTTCAAATCTTGCTCCTTCTTCAATACTTTTTTAGGGCGTTGTTTAGGATGCAGATCCCATTCCTGTGCTTCTTCTGGCCAATTACGTGTGATGCAGATCCCATTCCTGTGCTTCTTCTGGCCAATTACGTGTGATGCAAATCTCACTGACCTAGAAATCTTTCAAACATGATAAAAAACACCTAAGTGTTCCTCAGGGTGAAATGCCCCTTTAAGGTTTATTTTTTAATTAACAGCCACAATTTCCTTGCCTAAAGGCCTGTCAAAAGAGAGAAAAAGGGGTTAGTGCTAGAAGCAGTTATCATGCTCTAGGCGCCATGGTCTGGCCAGCATTGCTTAACTTTCCACAATTAGCTTTAATGTTAGATACTATATCTGAAGGCTCTTAGGGTAGCTGGCTATCTGAAGCTAACGTATCAGTAGAGATTGTGCTAGTGTGATTGTTGAGTTGTTCGGTAGAGGGTTGTTTATGTTTCCTTGGCAAAGTGCACATGTTGACAGAATGTCAAACAGTAGTCTTGATGTAGAATGACCAGGAATGCAGATGTCTTTCAACTTTGACCTTTTGTTGTAACACAACAGCTACATATGTTATGGAATTAACACTAGTTTTATGTTTTTGTAATTTTGCAGACACTCTATATCCAGAGCAGCAGACACTTATTTGGATGTTTTACCTCTCAAAAAATCATGTTAAAATATTTTTACCACACCTTAAATATTGTTACCAGTGAAAAGATAAAGAAACTAACAAGCACAAGAAACATTCCTAAGAACTGTTCCTCTATAATTAAATAGGAACTATTCCCAACATAGTAAACTAAAAACTGTCCCCCCATAGTAAAAAAGAACTGTTCCACCCAAAGTGAACTAAGAACTGTTAGCCCCTAGTAAAATGAAACCGTTTCCCCTTAGTAAACTAAGAACTGTTCCCCCATATTAAATGAATACTGTTCCCCATAGTAAACTAAGAACTGTTCGCCATAGTGAACTAAGAACTGTTCTCCCATAGTAAACTAAGAACTGTTCCCCATAGTAAACTAAGAACTGTTCCCCATAGTGAACTAAGAAATGTTCCCCATCGTGAACTTAAAACTGTTCCCCATAGTAAACTTAGAACTGTTCCCCCATAGTGAACTAAGAACTGTTCCCCCATAGTGAACTAAGAAATGTTCCCCATAGTGAAGTAAGAACTGTTCCCCATAGTGAACTAAGAACTGTTCCCCCATCGTGAAATAAGAACTGTTCCCCCATCGTGAAATAAGAACTGTTCCCCCATCGTGAAATAAGAACTGTTCCCCCATAGTGAACTAAGAAATGTTCCCCATTGTGAACTAAGAACTGTTCCCCACAGTGAACTAAGAACTGTTCCCCCATCGTGAAATAAGAACTGTTCCCCCATCGTGAAATAAGAACTGTTCCCCCACAGTGAACTAAGAACTGTTCCCCATAGTGAACTAAGAACTGTTCCCCCATCGTGAAATAAGAACTGTTCCCCCATAGTGAACTAAGCCACTCTTTTACTACTGTTTATCTTGCCTTAACTTCACCCCTCTAGTTATTGCTGTGAGCCAACAAGGTCATATGGAGAATGCATTATCAGCTTGCCTGTGTGTGTGTGTGTGTGTGTGTGTCTGTGTCTGTGTGTCGAGACTCAAGCTTGTTATGGAGGCAGTTCTGCACCAGCAGTTTGAGCAAATTGTTAGGATATTATCCGAGGGGGGATAGGCGTCACGGCATAGTGGGCGAGGTGGCATAGCGACGGTCTGAGGGGGGAATACCTGGCTGTCACCCGGACGATGCTACACCAGCTGCTCCCAATTAGCAGACCAATCCAGTACCTAATAGATTTTTCCCAGGGACTCCGGCATCAGATAATTGGTGTGCCTCAGTGCCTCACCACCTCTCTCTCTCTCTGTGATTGTAATTGATTATTTTGCTCAACTGTGTTGAAGAAGAGTTGGGGGGTAAGATGGTGAAGTGTTTTAACACATGTTTACGTGCTTCATAAGATGAATGGTTTGGTGTCTGGTGACTTGCAGTGCTGTCATTATTCAAACAGGAGATGTAATGTAATGGATTGTAATGGACTCGGTTGTCACATGGTGAAGTGACACTTGACGCTCCCTGTCTGCCTGTTTGTGTCTCTCTTTCTATTGCTCTCTTTCCAAAGACACACCCCCCAACACAGCGACTGACACACAGACACACACACACACACTCACACACACACACACTCACACATACACAATGTGACCCCTGCCGTTGACAGACTTTCCAACGTCCTTGCCCTCAGTTGCTTACTGCTACTGAAGTTCAAATCCCGATGAGGTGGACGTGGTTCAGCTTTCATTAACTTGAATATCAACAGCAAATTGTTCAGTGTTAAATCATAAAATAATACATAGGCTGCCATTACTACAAAAAAGGCAGTTTATTGGATGACTTGCCCTTTCTGAAACTGTTCTGATAGTCTTCCCCTCTTTCATTTTTTTTACAATCCAAAGTATTGTATTTTCTACTTGAAGATTCACTAGGTCCTGATCTGATTCTTCATCAAGTTCAACATGTCTGAAATCCAATTTTAAAACAAAATTAAGCCGATAAAGTGTAACTAATTGTCTCTGCCAGCAACAACAGCCTTTACTGAGAGAAATGTGTGGTATTCTGAATGTATATTTTGTAATAATTAATGTCATCTATGTAATTCCTTTATAGAAATCAAGTTGTTCATTTAAATATTTTTACCTACAGTACTGTTTAAAAGTCTTAGGCACTTGAAAGTCGAACTAAGGCCATGTATTTGGGTAGTAAGTGTTTTAATAAAATATATATATATATATATATATATACATATATATATATACAAATAATCTCTTAATATCCAATTAAAGTACTTTAGTTCGACTTTCAGGTGTTAAGACTGTTGCACTGTACTGTAGCTAGACCTTTATGTACTGCTGCTAATGCTGGAAATTACTCTGAACTCTACAATCTATTAACTCAAAGCCCTTCCAAGTTTACATGTATTTTTCTTTATTCCCAGGCTAGTTGCCATCCAATATGAACAGCCATGAAATTTTGCTCTACTTGTTTTTGGAAACTACTCATATTTTGGGTTTTAGCAATATCACCTGGAAGGGCATTCCATTCAACCATAGCACTATACAACACTGTACTGTCCGTTGTTTTGAATTTGTTTTGGTTTTTGGAACTGTGTGTTTTGTGTGGTATGTGTATGCGTTACAACTAAATGTAAGCTGCCCATACAAACAGTCTGGGGTTTTCAATACATTATTTTTTTATGAAACACAGAAGTGATGCCTTTAACCTCTCATCAACCTTCAACCAGAGGAGTCAGTCATGCATTTTGTTTATATTAGTTAGTGTGCACCGAAGAGCAAGCCGAGCTGCTCTATTCTGGACCCGTTGTAGTGCGTTTTGGTGGCTTACAGAGGACCAACAGCATATTAGGTAGGTGATCATAATGTTTTGGCTCATCAGTGTACATTCTTCATTTAATCATTCATTTATGCACAGAATATCTTTGAATTATGAAGACTGCTTTGTTAGCAACTTGTAGAACATTTGCCAAACTAATCAAAAGAGGCTGTAAATGTTGCAAAAGCTGATCAGTGTTGCTCATTGCAAGTTTCAAGTTTATTTGTCAAATGTATCGAATAACACCGCGTCATACTGCACAATGAAATTCTTGTGACATGGCAGCCGACATCTACATAGTAAGAATTAAGAAAAAAACATAAAGCAAAATATACAGTATAGCAAAAAATAAAAATGAAGCGATAATATACATAACACTGTAAAACTAGCAGCAATTTAAGAAGAGTACTGAAAAACTAGCAGCAAATGGGTAGTAGTTTTACATATTATAGATATGGAAAGTATGACAATAATATACATAATATACATAATAAAAGTAAACTAGCAGCAACTTAGGAGTAGGATTGGGAAATGCACAATATGGGTAGGAGTATTGAATATTATAAATACTGTAGAGGAGGTGAGGTTGCCCATTCTCACCACCTGGGGTCTGCCCGTAAGGAAGTCCAGAATCCAATTGCAAAGGGAGGTGTTAAGTCCCAGGGTCCTTAGATTAGGAACAAGCTTAGCGGTCACAATGGTGTTGAATTCAGAGCTGTAGTCCACGAACAGCATCCTCAGGTATGTGTTGCCTCTTTCCAGTTGGGAGAGGGCGGTGTGTGTCGTCAGGGCGATGGCATTGTCTCTAGATCCATTGGGGTGGTATGCAAATTGAAAGGGGTCGAATGTTTCTGGAAGGTTGGAGCAGATTTCTGACCAGCCGCTCGAAGCACTTCATGAGGGTGGAGGTCAGTGCTACAGGGCAGTAGTCATTCAGGCAGGTGATGGAAGGTTTCTTCGGTACAGGGACAATGGTGGTCTGTTTGAAGCAGGAAGGGACTGCAGATAAAGACAGGGAGAGTTTGAATATGGAGGTGAGAACCTCCGCTAGTTCGTCGGCGCACCCCCTGAGGACACGGCCTGGAATGCCATCTGGCCCTGGTCAGCTGTGGTTAGGGACAGAGTGCAGTCGTCCTGGTCCTCAGCAATTCTGACCGAAGGAATTGTATTGGTCGTCTCAAACCATGCAAAGGTGTTGAGCTCATCAGAGAGCTAGTCGGCAGGACGTGCATCACTGCTATTCCTCCCTTGACAGTTTGTGATGTGACACAGTCCACACCACAGGCGTCTGGGGTCTGGGCTGTGGTAGTTAGACTCCAACTTATCCCTGTAGTCATTTTCTCCATCTCTGATGGCCTTCCACAAGACAAATCTGGATCTCCTCAAAGCCTCCTGGTCCTCAGAGATACAGGCAGAGGACTGTGCTCTGAGCTTGACATTACCATTATTAACCCAGGGCTTTTGGTTGGGGAACATCCTGACATTGACCCTCGGGACAACATCATCAATGCACTTGGAGATACGTGGTGAGGCAGAGTCTATGTATTCATCAATGTTCCCACCGGCTGCATCACAGAACATCTGCCAATATGTGTTTCAAAGCAGTCCTGTAGAGCAGTAATGGATCCCTCATTCCAGCGTTGAACTGTCTGAGAAACTGCTTTTTCCTGTTTTAGTCGTTGTCTATAGGATGGGAGGACCAAAATTGATGTACGAATGCAGGGCGGGGGAGGGGTTTGTAACCAATCCGTATTTGTGAATAACAATAGTCAAGATTCTGACCCCCACGGATAAGAAAGTTAATGTGCTGGTGGTATTTCAGCAAATATTTCCCCATACTTGCCCTATTGAAATTGCCAACAACAAAGAAAACTGCCTCAGGATGAGGGTCCTCTAGACTGTTTATTACTCTATATAGGTCTTCCAAGCGCGTGCGTTTTATCTGCCTGTGGGGGTATGTAGACTGAAGAGGTTATAGCAGAGCTGAATTCCCGCAGGAGATAGAAGGGCCGTACAGTCAGTAGCTCCAGGTCTGGTGAACAGTGTGTAGCTAGGTTTTCAACATCCGTTCTCCAGAGAGAGTTAACCATAATGCAGACCCCTCTGCCCTTATATTTACCTCACTCTGAAGATGGCCTGGCACTAGATAGAAAAACTAGTAGGGTTGATGGCTGGGTCGGATGTCGTGGGATCCAGCCAGGTCTCTACAAAAGCACACAACAGTTCGCAATGTCTCATTGAAAGTTAATCTGTGCATGTAGTTCGTCCATTTTATTGTCCAGGGATTGCACATTTGCGAATAAAATGCTAGGTAATGGCGGATTGCAGTATCTTGTCCCAAGATCAACATAGGAAACCGTTTGTCTCTCTTCTTTTTCCTCAGTCGGCGAATTGGAAAACAGTTCGATGACAAGGAATTGCAGCAATCGCTCCGGTGAGTAGTGTAATAGTCTGTATTGAATGATGAACGAATTTCCAAAAGTGCTAGTCGATCATACTGTATGAGCGACAGCGCAGCATGAACAAAAATAAAAACTATATACAGCAATAAGCAAAAAATGACATAGTGAACGCAGAGCCATTGTCAGTGCTACCTTTCTCTATGGTGTACTGGAAGCTAGCGCCGTAGAGAAAGGTAGCTAAGTGAACAAACGGTATAAAATATATGCTGTTCTTTAGCGGTTAAATGTTCATTAAACCGTCAAGGCGCTAAATGTAATATGTCTGTACAAATGATGTGATGGAACAGACCTGACTAACCAGAAACAGCTGTCAAGCCAACTGTCACAACACTTTTAATGCCCCAAAATATTGAAACCGAAATTAACCAATATGTGCATGAATGCCCTCAAATAAAAGATAATCATCTATAGTTGAACCTCCTGTTGATCATTTCATTTCAAATCCAAATGTTTGAAAGAAAAAATGCTTTCCAGTCCCAATAAGTATAAAAGGGCACTATATATCCCTTATCTGGTCACATTAGACTGAAGAGTTTTGATTTAGGAATTCATTTCTAAGAGATAATTTTCTAAGAGTTAATTTGGCTCGTGTTTATTGAACTGGATGAATCATGAGAGTTCATTCATATATTCCATAAATTCCCATACATTATTCCCATACTTCCCGATTAACATACTTCCTGTTTATCATAGGCAAATGTATACCTCTAGACTGCAAACTGCTTTGTCTGTCTTTCTCCTTGTAAATCCTCTGCGGTAAACCTTTGTGTGTGACACTCAACAACTTGCAAAGCGTGAGCCAGACAGAAAGGGAATAGTGTGTGTTCACACGTGTTCATGTCTGTGTGTTTAATAGCTAAGTGAATGAAGGGTGTTTTCCGGACAGGATTGTGAGACTTAAAATAACACTGCCAGTGTACAGAAACCTTTTGTGGCTCTAATAAATATAAATATAAATGGAGATGCATATGTACTGTGTATGTTCAATATTTCTCAATCCAGCCAATCATATTATTATATTAGAATGGTTGCATTCAAATGCTATTGTTTAAGTTTATTACTACGCATAACTCAATAGAAAACATAACTGGCATTGTTGTGAAACAGCATGCCGAGGATGATTGTTTTGGTTGCTAAATTAGCTAATCTAGGAAGTCTGTTTGGTTGCCAAGGCAACTAATTTAGCCAGCTAGAAATCATGCTACTTCAGTGGTTTTAGACATGAATAAATATATGGTGGAAAATACACATTTTTAAACATGGTATGTGTGGGATTGTCAAGTCAGGGCTTTAGGCGTTCTCTGGAAAATAATGTTTTAAGGCTAGTGTCTCAGCTAACACGATATGTTGAACACCTTTTATGTTGAACATTACTGCAGAATGAATTGTTGATTATCCCTTACCAGATCTGGTGCACATTCAAATACTAGGATCTTTACGTGCAGCAGGATGATAAATGATTCCCTACGCCTCCTTCATCTATTAGTAATGAACAGGGAGCGTTGGACCTGCAACAACCCCCAATGCACTTAACACATCCAACATACGTATAGCAGCCTTGGAGCAGTGAGAAACACACACACACAGATACACACACACACACACACACACACATAAACGCATGCACACATTTTCATGCACCTAAACACACACACAGGAACGTATGCACACTAAACAGGCTAGTAGAAGATACACTTTTCTCAGGTCAGTGTTCTCTTGTCATTCTTCTCAGTTCTGTCTTCTTAGCTCAGCGTTCTTAAGTCTGTGTTTTTAGATCTATGTCCTTAGGTCTGTGTCCTTAGATCTGTGTCCTTAGGTCTGTCTTAGCTCAGCGTTCTGAAGTCTGTGTTTTTAGGTCTGAGTTCTTAGGCCAGTGGGCCTCATTCACCAACCATTCTTAACAAGAAATTCCTTCTTAAAACATACTTATGCAGTTTCCATGAAGATTCTGATGTTCACCATTATTTTATTATTTGGGATTTGTTCTTAGGTAAGAACAGAATCTACGCACACTTACGCCCTTTGCTGACATGTTTGTGCCATATAATTATTGTTTTCTTCAATTCTACAGTTTTATACTATTTTGTCATTTACTTGCGTCTCAACATTAAATCATTTTTTCTCAGATTAACATCACGCCAAGTTTAAATATTTAGCTAGACACCATTAAGCATTCTGTTAAACTGACTAATGTTTCTTATGAAGTTTACATCCACCACAAATAGCATCTATGAACTCTATGGCTTTTGCCACTGGCCATTTTAATAGCCTACAAGCCAGTAAAACTAATTTCTTAGTACTTGGAACCGTCCTAAGATTTGAGCCCATGCTAGCGAGACTGAAGACTATTTTTACACTGCCATTTCATTTCATGGCACAACAACGTTCATTTTTCTTTCACGCGTGCATGTCATGATGCAATAACTATCAATATAGTTGACAATCACTGACTTTTTCATCAAGTGAAAAGACAAAAGAATCGTGGAAACCCCTCCTCTTTTACTGCACAAGGGGTTGTGGTCTATATTACCTCAGAAAGCATGCACAGATGCATACTTCGAAAATCCACCAGAAAAAGTAGACCATCCGCAAACTTTTGGCATGCTATTTTCAGCGGTTTGGGACATACCAATCTTCTCGCATACTAATCTGGCATACTATATAGTATGCAAGTATGCGATTTGAGATTCAGCCTCTGTGTGTGATTCCTGTGTGTGCACAGGAATCACACACAGAATCATGCCCTTTTATGGGGATTGGCGTGGCGTTTACCTATGCTTATTTGGAACAACTGGCACGCGCTATCAAATTACGAGGACAATGGGATTCATGATTACAAGAACATAGGTGCGAACAATTCTGCAGTTTAAGAACATGTCATGAATCTGACGTAGAATTTTTTGAGGACCTTTCTTAACAACAAATTTAAGAAAAAACTTAGGAAGATATTGTTGAATGAGGCCCAGTGTTCTTAGGTCAGTTTTCTCAGGTAAGTTTTCTCAGGTCAGTGTTCTCAGGTCTATGTTCTCAGGTCAGTTTTCATAGGTCAGTGTTAGTTTGGCATCCTGAAGCAAGTCTGCAGACTGACTAAGAACAGCATGACATTGGAACAGTAAATTAATTGAAAATGTGAAAAAGGAGTACTGTTTAAGAAAGCCCAGCTTTTTCCCCCAACGATAGCTTAGCTACCATCTGGCGTGATTGTCTTTGCTCTCCTGATCTCAAATACTGTTGCTACTAGCTAGACACAATGCTCTGAGCTTGGACAGCGATTGACGAGGTCTTCCACCCTGGACAGAAGCACATTGAGGCACACACACAAACACACCCACACAAATACACACATACAGGGGAGTAGCAGTGGCAGTAGCCATCACCCTGCTCCTTCCTCACGCTCTTTTGTTAGTTAATGCTTGTGTCTTTGGGCTTGGGCTTGTCTTTCACACCTTGGCCCCTTTTCACCATCTGTTAGGCAGAAAGAGAAAGCTTCTGTTTTCAGACCGCTCCATTCCAATGTTGGAAGTCATATCCATTTTTAATTAATTTTCAATCCATTAAAAGTCCATTTCAAATCTATATCAATGCCATTCCAAATCCATTTCAATGTACTTAATTTTTGTAAATACATTTTGAAATGGAAAGCAAATCATTGCAAACCCACACCCCTGATGCAGTAGCTTCACATCCAACACCCTGAAAGAAAGCTGGCAGCATCTGGAACCTTCTGGGTGCAGCAAGCAGGGCCAACCCCTCCTCTGCAGTGTTATCCCATCAGGAATTTGTGAAGGGAGGTATAAAGAGGCTCCCAAGGAGCTGCTCAGGGGAAGAGCCAGAACAGAGAAGAAGGCATACAGAAGTGAGCCAGTTCCAGTGGATACAGAAGTGAGCCAGTTCCAGTGGATACAGAAGTGAGCCAGTTCCAGTGGATACAGAAGTGAGCCAGTTCCAGTGGATACAGAAGTGGGCCAGTTCCAGTGGACACAGAAGTGAGCCAGTTCCAGTGGATACAGAAGTGAGCCAGTTCCAGTGGATACAGAAGTGGGCCAGTTCCAGTGGACACAGAAGTGAGCCAGTTCCAGTGAATACATCAGTGAGCCAGTTCCAGTGGATACAGAAGTGAGCCAGTTCCAGTGGATACAGAAGTGAGCCAGTTCCAGTGGTTACAGAAGTGAGCCAGTTCCAGTAGACATATAAGTGAGCCAGTTCCAGTGGATAAAGCCCTCCATGCCCAAAACATAATACCTGTGAACCTCTGTTTTGTTTTGTTTTTGCCGTTGTCCCTGAATGTAGCCCGTTCTGTTTGGTTTTCGTCCTTCGTTCTTGAGTGTAGCTTGTCCTTCTGTCATTATTCTTTTCACCTGTGTCTTGCTCTTTATTTAGCCTGAACAGGTCTGTTCAGCTCTTGTGGAGTCATTGAGAGAGTTTCATGTATGTGTCCCAGCCTGCCTGCCTTATCTTCCTGCCATTTTGTTGTTTTTTGCCTGCCCTTGTTTTATTCATTAAACCATCATTGTCCATTAACACTGCGCCTGGCGTCCTGCTTTTCCTAATCGTGACAACACCTCCTCCACCTAATTTCACAGTTTGTATGCCAGTTCCACACTGTCCTCATGCCATCATTCTTGTATATTGCAATATTATTGTACATCATATGGTACATAATAATACTCACATCTGTCCACAATACCTTTTCCAGATATGGATGACAACACCCTCAAATTAAAGCTGTAGTCTGCACTTTAACCACATTGTCATTGTACCTTTTCAAATCAAAAGTACAGACAACAACAGTTGTGTCACCATCCACATACTTACAGGCTGCGCCATCTAGTTGGTTTCTCTGTTGCACATTGAAATAAACAAAACTTTGTTTTTCAGTTTTTAATTGTCGGCCGGCTTATGTTGTCAGCTATGGAGCATAACTAGCTAATGAGCTAGCTATCGTTTCGGCAGGCCGAGTCCAGAGTGAGAGTCTGATGTCAATATGACATTAGCTGCATCACCTTCGAGCCATGACCACTTAATTGAGCATAAGACGCAATGATGTAAAAAAAAAAAATCTGGGTGTCCAAGATTATTACTGGAGGGGAATGACACTGATATCCAAAGTCGGATGCAATCAACCCCCAGTAGGTTTATCAGTGGAGAAACACACTGCCTCCATTCAGAAGGAGCAGTGTAGCAGTCCAACATCATCACCAACACTCATTGTATTCAGTCATCCACATCTTGTACAAGCAACATCATCTCAGCTCAGAGCCAAATCAATGAGCAGTATAACAGCAATTAGTTACAGCCCTACATCCTGTATGCCTCCTAAATGCCACCCTATTCCCAATATAGTGCACTTTTAATGACCTGAGCGCATAGGATTCTGGTACAATGTTGTGCACTAGATAGGGAATAAGTTGCAATTTTTGGACACACTCAAAACTTTCTAAGATTTTAATGGGAACTCTTCCATTAAGTAGTCCCCTCTCCCATCATCCCAAAAGAGAAAAATAAAAGGCCTAAAGCTTAATTTATACTTCCAGTTGACAGTGGTTGCATGGTAACTATCTGGGCAGGGATTGGGAACATTTGGGTCATTTTTTCAGAGTGTGTGCTTTGAAAGGGGATTTTTCCTCTTTTTCTCAAAGTGAAAGACTAGAAGCATGCAAGCACACCACGCTCGACTTGGCGAGACAAAGGGTTCAGTACGCTATGTGATCAAGGTCTACTGAGGCCTTAATTATAATTTGTGCTTGAGAGACATTGACTGAAGTGTGAGTCAGTTTCTGATTCTTGGATTGGTGGCATGCGTTATTGCCTTAACTGTAGGCCTACATGAGACATCTATACATTAGGGCTTAAAGGGGAACGACAGCCAATTTCTCAAATCTGTCTCGCATACTTAATGTTGAACCATCTATCTAAACCTCCCTGACTTAATGTTGGACCATCTATCTAAACCTCCCTGACTTAATGTTGGACCATCTATCTAAACCTCCCTGACTTAATGTTGGACCATCTATCTAAACCTCCCTGACTTAATGTTGGACCATCTATCTAAACCTCCCTGACTTAATGTTGGACCATCTGTCTAAACCTCCCTGACTTAATGTTGGACCATCTGTCTAAACCTCCCTGACTTAATGTTGGACCATCTGTCTAAACCTCCCTGACTTAATGTTGGACCATCTATCTAAACCTCCCTGACTTAATGTTGGACCATCTATCTAAACCTCCCTGACTTAATGTTGGACCATCTATCTAAACCTCCCTGACTTAATGTTGGACCATCTGTCTAAACCTCCCTGACTTAATGTTGGACCATCTATCTAAACTTTCTTAACTTAATTTTGGACCAAGTATCCAACACTCTTCAACTAGAGCATGCTACTTCCTTTGGCTATATAACCGTTCCCACACACTGCAGCAATACATACAATTTGTTGACTAAAGCAAAATATACAAAATTGAATAAGCATTTTGTCACAGTCAACGTACTAAATTATATATTTATATTTTATATATTTTAATATTAATAAATATATGTCTTTCTCTGTAGCGTAAACCAACGTAACACCACGACACCCACACTCAACAAAATTTGAAAGTGCACCTACTGAATGTTTAGTTTCATATTTTGACCTGCTGTGATGTTTGTGGATGTCAAAGTTAATTCCATCCATTGCATCCAATTTACCAAATGTCATTGTGTTTTCAGACAACAGATTTGACTGGGTCAGATTATTGACATTTCATGGATAGTTTTTTTCATGGAAGAGGTGGTTGAAACTCTTTCGTTGTGCTGTGTATTTATTCAGAGTTGTGGGTGTCATGCATAGGACTCACATTGGTTTCCGTTACAGAGAAAGACATTCAAGGAGACAAATGACTTCTGACTTCTTTATTTCAGGTGCTGTGTCTGATGTTTTCTGAAAGCTGCTGGTGTGTTTATGTGAGGAGATTCATCAATCGTGTTGTTCCACACAGGGGTTTTATTGCATAGGGTTCTGTGGGTAAACCCTGATGCTTGGCAGGGGTTTCAGAAAAGTTTATATTGTGACAAATCTACTCACGTTTCACAGACAAGATACTGTATGCACTCTCTCCCCTTTAAAGAAATATGTCACAACCAATTACACATCACATTACACATTACACATCATATAAAGAAAATAGTTTTCATCACAGCTGCATGCAGTGCTGCAATGAATAAGGAGCGTGTAAAATTTAAGTGACAGAGCATACTGTTGTTCTACTGTGCTCTTTGTTAGGGAAAGAGACGCACACTCAGACAGGCACACAGACATGTTTTATAAGGAAACCATTGCTTTAAGGTAAGCAGTTGCAAGAAAACGTTTGTGAACCCTTTTGAATTACCTGAATACCTGCATAAACATTGTTCAGACTCGGCAGTAAAAACTGCCCAAAAGACTATACTTCTTCAGGAAACTGAAGAAGTTTGGGATGTCTGCAAACACTCTCACTAACTTCTATAGGTGCACCATTGAAAGCATCCTCTCAGGCTGCATTGCTGCTTAGTACGGTAGCTGCACCTCTGCGGACTGTAAGTCCCTCCAGAGGGTGGTGAAGTCTGCGGAGCGCATCATCGACTGCCATCTCCCCTCCGTGCAAGGCATCTACCATACACAATGCCTGAGGAAAGCACGGAACATCATCAAAGACTACAGCCACCCAGGCTATGATCTGTTCACACTGCTGCCGTCTGCTAGACGCTAACGGAGCATCAGGGCACACACTTCCAGACTCACAAACAGTTTTTCCCCCAGGCCATAAGGCTTCTCAACCAGCAACACCGATCTACACTGATCGGCCATAACATTATGACCACTGACAGGTGAAGTGAATATCACTGAAGATCTCGTTATTATGGCACCTGTCAGTGGGTGGGATTTATTAGGCAGCAAGTGAACATTCTGTCCTCAAAGTTGATGTGTTAGAAGCAGGAAAAATGGGCAAGCGTAAGGATCTGAGCGACTTTGACAAGGACCAAATTGTCAAATGGCTAGACGACTGGGTCAGAGCATCTCCAAAACTGCAGCCCTTGTGGGGTGTTCCCAGTCAGAAAGGTATCAGAACACACTGTGCATCGCAGTTTATTGCCTATGGGGCTGCGTAGCCGCAGACCAGTCAGGGTGCCCATGCTGACCCCTGTCCACTGCCGAAAGCGCCTACAATGGGCACATGAGCATCAGAACTGGACGAAGGTGGCCTAGTCTGATGAATCACGGAGCAATGGAAGAAGGTGGCCTAGTCTGATGAATCACGTTTTCTTTTACATCACGTGGATGGCCAGGTGCGTGTGCGTCGCTTACCTGGAGAACACATGACACCAGGATGCACTATGGGAAGAAGGCAAGCCGGCGGAGGCAGTGTGATGCTTTGGGCAATGTTCTGCTGGGAAACCTTGGGTCCTGCCATTCATGTGGATGTCACTTTGACACGTACCACCTACCTAAGCATTGTTGCAGACCATGTGCACCCTTTCATAGCAACGGTATTCCCTGATCGCATTGGCCTCTTTCAGCAGGATAATGCTCCCTGCCACAAAGCAAAAATGGTTCAGGAATGGTTTGAGGAACATAAAAACGAGTTCAGGGTGTTGACTTAGCTTCCAAATTCCCCAGATCTCAATCCAATCGAGCATCTGTGGGATGTGCTGGACAAACAAGTCCGATCCATGGAGGCCCCACCTCGTAACTTTCAGGACTTAAAGGATCTGCAGCTAACGTCTTGGTGCCAGATCCCACAGCACACCTTCAGATGTCTAGCGGAGTCCATGCCTCAACGGGTCAGGGCTACTTTGACGGCAAAAGGGGGACCTACACAAAATTAGGCAGGTGGTCATAATGTTATGGCTGATTGGTGTATGATCATATTGATCACATGAACATTACAAATGCTCTGATGACTTCCGATGTACATTCAATGTACATTGTACACATTGTAATGACCATTCATAGGCATATTACACCTACGTTTATAATATTTAATATTTCTATCCATATTGTCCATCAGGGGCGGCACCAGGAGTAGTTGCTTCTGAGTAGTTGCTTCGCGGTATTTTACAGCAATTTATTTGCAAAAGAGGCAAAGAGGAAAAATGACAATAAAAAGGAAAAACTAAAATAATGGTTATATTTTTCTGGGGTTGCTTTGCCAATTCTTGGGGATGCTTGAGCAACCGCAAGTCACCCCCTAGCGCCGCCCCTTTTTTCCATATACTCCATTCTACACTCTTTGGAATTGCTGCTACTGTAGTTTACATTGTTATGTATATTTTTTGCTATATTTTTCTTTTTAAACTTTGGGCCTTGCTGGCTGTTGCATTTCTATAAGGCAGGACAACATTGGTCAGACATAAACAGCATGGACTGGAAAAAGTTTGTGAACCTCTAGGGTACTTTCCAAAGTGGGTTACTTCTTCCAAAGTGAGTGACTGAAGTCAGGCGGTCCAATCAATGAGATTACATTTAGGTCTGAATTAGAAGTGCCCTGTCACAAAAACCCCACATAGTTCGGTTACCAACAAAGTCTGCCCCTTCCACAAAAGTGGAACATGGCCCGGTGAAAATAACTGTCTGAAGATCTCAGGAGATGAAATCTTGGGGCTCATAAGGCAAAGGATGCAAAAACATTTCCAAAGACTCGGGCCTCCATCAGTCTACAATCAGTCTACAGTCAGGCAGATTACAAAGCATTTCCAAAGACTCGGGCCTCCATCAGTCTATAGTCAGGCATATTATGAAGTCTCACTAGGAGTGGACATCCAGCAAATTTCACGGCAAGGGCACATTGTATAACAGACGAAACCACTGCTCGTCCACAGCTCTACTGGAACAATGTTCTGTGGACAAACAAAACAAAAATATATGTTTTTGGTAGAATATGTGACAGGGTCAGACACAGGTAACAGACACAGTGCCAGTGTTTTGGCCCTGGAGGGAATTTAATAACAAAAAGTGGACGACATCAAAGCAAAATAACAAATACTCAGGTGCGAGAACCAATATCTTCAAACTCTATTCAAACTCCTTCAACATTCTGCTGCCCGGAGTTGCTTTCCTAGGGGCCCTTTAAGTGTCTTATCAAGGGCTAGAGGCTGAGCTGCATTTAGAAAAAGCAACTGGGCTGTCCTCAAGAGATCACTTTCGTAGCTCTGGGCAAGGTGGTTCTCCCTGGGGCCCGACGCTGATACAGGAGAGGGTGCGTTCACGCCACAAAGGGCACTACACTATATTTGGAGGACAAAAAATACAGAATACCGACAAAACTTATTCCAACCTTGGAGCATAGTGGAGGGTCCATCATGGTTTGGGGCTGCTTTTCTGCATCTGGGCCTGGATGGAATCCAATCACTAAAGGAAAAATTAATTTAAAAATGTCAGTCTTGGAATGGCGAAGTCAGAGTCAACCCTATTATAAAACACTGGCATGACCTTGAAGCAAGACATTTGTGAAATATTAATCAACTTAAATAGTTCTGTAATGGGGAATGACTTAAACTACCTCCTAACTATTGTTCAGGTCTGATCAGCAACTACAGTAAATGTTTGCTTGACATTATTGCTGAAAAAGGACGTTCGACCAGTTGCTGAACTTCATGGTTCACATACTTTTTATATCCCATGCTGTTTATGTTTTTCCAATGTGTTCAGTGGAGAGGTAAAACGTATGACGATGAGATTGGACTATAAGCCATTAATGCAGGTATGCAGGTAATTCATAAGGGTTCACAAAATGTTTCTCCTTACTGCCATGATCCCTAACCTACATTGTTCCAGACAGACTGTAGTGTTTTTTAGACCCATGTACACATTCATTTCACACTGACTTTGTGGGCCGGTTTCGCAGACACAGATTAAGCCTAGTCTAGGACTTAAAAATGAAGATCATTAGAAATCTCCCATATGAGCTTGTTTTTTCAGTCCGTTTCTAGGCTTAACCCTGTGAGTTGTTTACAGGCTCCTAAAATATCAACAAGCTATTGGAATAGAGTGTCTCTTAGCTTCTAGGCCCTTTTTTACTATTTTATACCTTGTTCTCAGTCTGGTGTTGACAGAAAAAGTGTCAATCTGCAACAAATTTGCTAAAAGATGTGCATCGAACCTAATTTTGTTTATGTGAATGCATTGTATTGGTGTGGAGATAAACATCAGCATGCCAATAGAACTGACCTTTTTTTCTCAACCTGTCCTCTTTTCCAACCCTTTCCCTACAGTTCTAATTTTTTGTCACCATCTCTCAACTCTCCCTCCCTCCATTTCTGTTTCACATTCTCTCTCTCCATCTATCTCTATTTTACTATCTTCCCTTCTGCCCCCTGTCACCTTTACTCTCTAACCTCTGTTCACCTCTCATTCTCCCGTTCTCGCTCTCCCCCTTCCATCACTCTTTCCATCTGTCCCCCCCCCAGCCTTTCCACTCTCACCTGCCGCAGTCAGAACATTGACGTGCCGAATGTCTGATTGTCTTTCTGGGGTCCCCACATGGACTGTACATGTAAGGTGTGTGTGTGAGTGTGTGTCTACTAGTATGTAAAGTGTGTGTCTACTAGCATGTAAATTGTGTGTCCACTAGCTTTCTTACCAGGATGGTAAGAAACACACCCAGAGTCTCTCCACAACAGATTATGTGGAGGAAAGCAGGTCAGGAGAGTCCGGCTTATGATGGAGAAGCCAGCTGAGGTGCTGAGCAGAGCCAATATGGCTATAGGTGGGACAACATAATGGTGAGAACAAAATGTCCTTCCAGTCTTCATGTGTGTGCATGAGCGTGTGTGCATAAGCGTGTGTGCGTGTGCATGTGTGCGTGAGCGTGTGTGCATAAGCGTGTGTGCGTGAGCGTGTGTGTGTAAGCGTGTGTGTTCCGGTCTCATAGATGTGTGTCCTGTATGCCCCTATAAACAGGTATCTCCTGTTTATGGGTGAAGTTTTAATGGTGACGTTTCTCAGTCACAACTTCCTGGATACAGACTGAGGACCATGGCAACATCTTTGATCCAGCAGACACTCTTATCCAGATCAAGTTACATAAATCTGACGAGATTATGTTGGAGTTCATCCCAGGGTCCCACATTGGTCTCAGTGGTTTCCCAGGACTTGCAGTTGACAGACGGGAGATATAATAGATCAAAGTTACAGTGTATGACCTCGCCTTCATTTACCTGTCCACTCATTATTTAATGAGAGACTGTTGTTAAGACACAGTCGCTGTCATCACACCCAACCCTGTTGCCAATGTCTGCTGAGCTACTGGAGCACAGCTGGAGAAGCCGTTTTTACCATTTAAAATCCATCCCTATGATAGGATATAAGACCT
>JACXGI010010173.1:0-28323 GCA_016801175.1 Esox masquinongy
TCCAAAGCATTAGATATACCATGGAACACAGTGAAGACAGTCATCATCAAGTGGAGAAAATTTGGCACAACAAAGACATTACCAAGAATTGGACACCCCTCAAAAATTGATGAAAAGACGAAAAGAAAACTGGTCAGGGAGGCTTCCAAGAGGCCTACAGCAACATTAAAGGAGCTGCAGGAATTTCTGGCAAGTACTGGCTGTGTGCTACATGTGACAACAATCTTCTGTCTTCTTCATATGAATGGGCTATGGGGTAGGGTGGCAAGACAGAAGCCTTTTCTTACAAAGAAAAACACCCAAGCCCGGCTGAAGTTTGCAAAAACAAACATCAAGTCCCCCAAAAGCACGTGGGAAAATGTGTTATGGTCTGATGAAACCAAGGTTGAACTTTTTGGCCATGATTCCAAAAGGTATGTTTGGCGCAAAAACAACACTGCACATCACCCAAAGAACACCATACCCACAGTGAAGCATGGTGGTGGCAGCATCATGATTTGGGGCTGTTTTTCTTCAGCTGGAACCGGGACCTTAGTCAGGGTGGAGGGAATTATGATTAGTTCCAAATACCAGGCAATTTTGGCACAAAACCTTCAGGTGTCCGTTAGAAAGCTGAAGATGAAGTTCACCTTCCAAATCCACAAAAGCATGGCTTCACCAGAAGATTAACGTTTTGGAATGGCCCACCCAGAGCCCAGACCTGAATCCAATTGAACATCTGTGGGGTGATCTGAAGAGGGCTGTGCACAGGAGATGCCCTCGCAATCTGACAGATTTGAAGCGCTTTTGCAAAGAAGAGTGGGCAAATATTGACACGTCAAGATGTGCCATGCTAATAGACTCCTACCAAAAAAGACTGAGTGCTGTAATAAAATCAAAAGGTGCTTCAACAAAGTTTTAGTTTAAGGGTGTGCACACTTATGCAACCAGGTTATTGTGAGTTTTTTATTTTTCCCCCTCAAAGATTTCAGTTTGCTTTTCAACTGAATTGTTCACGTTATAGGTCACATTAAAGGTGGAAAAAGTCCTGACATGATTTATCTTTGTCTCATTCTTTTACATCACAAGAACCTGGCATTTTAACAGGGGTGTGTAGACTTTTTATATCCACTGTATATACACGCATATACATACCTACGTATATACATACACGCATATACACACATACATACACGCATATACACACATACATATACGCACATACACACATACATATACGCATATACACACAAATATACACATAAAATCAAGGGCAGTGAGCAGCATCTCTGGTCGTCGTGTTGCGCATGCTAAGTATTATTTCACATTAGGCATGGATATGAAAAATGCATACGGATCTGACGGTGAACTATCTAACTGCAATAAATGTTCTAGTGATGTGATGTGCTCGAAAGTAGCTCGTTAATATTGTATTTTGCCGAAAACATCAGGCGCCCTATATACAAATCAAAACTATACCATCACCCGTAAATTAGCTATGAAATTACGTAGAAGTTGGTAAAATTCAGAATTTGTTAAGACGGAGTCGAGGGTCGGTCTTAACAACAACACACTCATCCGAACAACACACTCTGCCTGGTAGCAATTGAGAATCCGAGTTAAGTAACTAGTGTAAGTACTGTAGCTAATTAGTTATCAGACTGGCTAGTTAGCCAACAAGACAGTGAAAATAACAACACGTTGGTACGCAAATTTGCTAGTAGCACTTTACGTCTACTGTAATAATTCAGGATAGAACACGGATAAAAAAGCCACTTTGTTGAATGTTGCCCATCTAGCTACTGACACTACTGACTGTAAACCACACACGCTAGTTAGCTAAGCAACGTTAGCCAATTACTTCTACAGGAAGCAAGCATAACGTTCCAGTACCTGTATTCATAGTGTTCGTCGTTATATTTGTCTGAGTAGTAGATTTGTTTATGTGCCATATTATCAACAAGCTAAATTCAGATAGTATTGAAATGCAATGTTTCTTTTAAATTTGGTAGAAAATATTCCAGGAACCTTTCCACTGCGAGCTTCTTGCCGAACACGTTTGGCATGGCCACCCAACAGATTCAAACATATTGAAAAATCGTACCACGCCTCTCATTGGATATAAAGGATCACATGACAATAACTTCGTTGGGTCACGCTCGGTCTCACTAAATTCACGGCATTTCGCCCCACTTGTGGGCGTGGCTTATGCTGGGTAAAGTGCACGTAGAGGCTTAACTCATTGTTCAATGCGCGTTCGTGTACAAGGTTTTACCAGAGTATTGATGGGAAGTTCGACACTTTTTACGGACTCGGATCTTTTCGAGTCTTTCAGTAAAGAGTTCGAATCTTTCGTGTCACTTCGTTCATTTGAGTCGGTATTGCCCATAGCCACCCGTTCAGTGGTTGGGATAGAACTCCACTGCCAGTCGTTCAAATGAATGAAACAATCGTTCAATTTTACAATAAAATTAACGTGTCAGTCGATTCCAAGTATTGTTTACTTAGGCAATGGCTCGGTGTACGATTTCATCTGTGTTTATCATTACAATCAAAAATCAACTACTACATTAATTATTTTAGGTCTACCATGTGTCCAATTATCTGTTACAAACGTGTCTTTATAATGGTCCTGTCTTGATCTATTTTTCTTTGCAAACGTAAAACTAACAGCGTATTCCGTGGTTGGGTAGAACTCCGCTGCCAGTTAACTGAATGATAAACCTCAACGAGTCAGTCGTTCACAAATCTTTTTTCTTAGGCGAAGGATCGGTGCTAGTTTTCATCTGTTTATTGTAACACCAGTAATCAACTAACTATATTAGTTATAGTCTGCGTACAAGTATCAGCTATAAACATCTTTATGAGGTTCCTGCTTTCATCTATTTTTCTCTGCACATAGACGTTGATCGGAGAACTGAGCTGGAGGATCGGTTATGAAGCGAGTGATCATGTAGAACAAGTCACTAGAAAAAGGAGTTGTGTCCCGAGTCAGGAAAAAGATTTGTTCAAAAAGAACGAATTGTTCGCGAACTGCACATCACTATACCCGAGATAAACTCAGTGGAAAAGGAGTGATGGTGTTGAGTTACAGTTGTGCTCATAAGTTTGCATACCCTGGCAGAAATTGTGAAATTTTGGCATTGATTGTGATCATATGAAGCCATTTATTATCACATAGTTGTTTGGCTCCTTTTTAAATCATAATGATAACAGAAATCACCCAAATGGCCCTGATCAAAAGTTTACATACCCTTGAATGTTTGACCTTGTAACAGACACACAAGGTGACACACAGGTGAAAATGGCAACTAAAGGTGAATTTCCCACACCTGTGGCTTTTTAAATTGCAATTAGTGTCTGTGTAGCTCTCACGTGGATGCATTGAGCAAGCTAGATATTGAGCCATGGGGAGAAGAAAAGAACTGTCAAAAGACCTGCGTAACAAGGTAATGGAATGTTATAAAGATGGAAAAGGATATAAAAAGATATCCAAAGCCTTGCAATTGCCAGTCAGTACTGTTCAATCACTTATTAAGAGAAAAATTCAGGGATCTCTTGATACCAAGCCAAGTTCAGGTAGACCAAGAAAGATTTCAGCCAAAACAACCAGAAGAATTGTTCGGGATACAAAGTAAAACCCACAGGTAACCCCAGGAAAAATACAGGCTGCTCTGGAAAAAGACAGTGTGGTTGTTTCAAGGAGCACAATACGACGATACCATGAACAAAAATGAGCTGCATGGTTGAGTTGCCAGAAAGAAACCTTTACTGCACCAATGCCACAAAAAAGCCTGGTTACAATATGCCCGACAACACCTTGACACATCTCACAGCCTCTGTCACACTAATTTGGAGTGACGAGACCAAAATAGAGCTTTATGGTCACAACCATAAGCGTTATGTTTGGAGAGGGGTCAGCAAGGCCTATAGTGAACAGAATACCAGTGGCTCACTGATGTTTTGGGGGGTGTGAGCTCTAAAGGCACGAGGAATCTTGTGAAAGTTGATGGCAAGATGAATGCAGCATGTTATCAGAAAATACTGGCAGACAATTTGCATTCTTCAGCACGAAAGCTGCACATGGGTCGCTCTTGGAGTTTCCAGCACAAAAATGACCTTAAGCACAAGGCCAAGTTGACCCTCCGGTGGTTACAGCAGAAAAAGGTGAAGGTTCTGGAGTGGCCATCACAGTCTCCTGACCTAAATATCATCGAGCCACTCTCTCAAATGTGCGGTTCATGCAAGACGACCAAAGACTTTGCATGACCTGGAGGCATTTTGCCAAGACGAATTACAAAAGACTGCACGCTGTCATTGATGCTAAAGGGGGCAATACACAGTATTAAGAACTAATGGTATGCAGACTTTTGAACAGGGGTCAGTTCATTTTTTTCATTGTTGCTATGTTTTGTTTTATGATTGTGCCATTCTTTTATGACCTACAGTTGAATGTGAATCCTATAAGAAATAAAAGACGTGTTATGCCTGCTCACTCATGTTTTCTGAACAAATGGTACATATATTACTAATTCTACAAGGGTATGCAAACTTTTGAGCACAACTTTTGTACAGCCCCTTCTAAAAAAATCTAATCTCGATCCGGATAAAATAAAAAATTACTGGATAATATCGAAGCTCCCGTTCCTCGCAATTTATTTTGAAAAAGCTGTTTCCCAGCATCTGAATGCCCTCTCGAAGACAAATAATATTTATGAAATGCTCCAGTCCGGTTTCAGACCCCATCATAACACTGAGACTGCACTCGTGAATGTGGTAAATTACCTTTTAATGGCATCAGACAAACGTTTTGCATCCATCATATTGCTTCGTGACCTTAGTGCTGCTTTCGACACCATTGATCACTCCCTTCTTTTATTGTAAACCCATGTAAACCCATGTTGTGCTACACGGAAACATTCTTGCCTGGTTTAGATCCTATTTATCAGAAAGATATCAGTTCATATGTGTGGATGGCCTGTCCTCTGACAAATCAAATGCACGTTTTGGTGTTCCTCAGGGCTCGGTCCTGGAACCTCTATTGTTTTCACTATTTATGCTGCCTCTCGGTGATGTCATCCGGAAGCACAATGTTAATTTTCACTGCTATGTAGATGACACAGTTATAAATTTTGATGAAACATGGAGAAGCCCTAAAATTACCTACCCTAGAAGTGTGTGTATCAGATATAAGGAAAATGGATGCAAGAAAATGTTTTGCTTCTAAACTCAGAAAAAAAAAAATTCTTGTTTTAGGACTGATGAAACAAAGAGATCTATTGTCTGATTTCACAGTGAATCTTGTCCTTTGCGCAGTCACATCCCAAAAACCTGTGAGCGACCTTGGTATTACCCTCGACCCTGATCTCTCTTTCAATGAACATATTTAAAATATATTTCAAGACCAGATTTTTTTCCATCTTCGGAACAATTTTTCCATCTTCGGAGACTTTTTATATAAAAATTGATGCAGAAAAGCTAATCCATGCATTTGTTACTTCAAGAAAAGACTAATGCTCTTCTCTCCGGTTACCCTGATAAGACAATAAATAAACTCCAATTAGTGCTAAACACGGCTGTTAGGATCTTAACTATAACAAAAATTTTTATCACATTACTCCAGTATTAGCCTCTTTACACTGGCTACCTGTTAAGGCTAGGGTTGATTTTAAAGTATTATTGTTAACCTACAAAGCTCTACATGGACTTGCTCCTACTTATCTTTCTGATTTGGTCAAGCCATACATACCCACACGTACGCTTAGATCACAAGATGATCTAAGCGTACGTGTGGGTACGCTTAGATCAAACCTCCTTATTATACCTAGAATTTCTAAACAAACAGCTGGAGGCAGGTGTTCTTCCCACAGAACTCCACTACCGTGGAATAATCTGCCATTTAAATATGATTGAGATGATGAGAAGTATGATTAGGTATTCTTGTGAATTCTAGGAATGCTGTCTTTAAATTTCCTGGTGTCCTGTTTGACCTTAGGAGGACATGAGCACTTGGACCACGCCTCAGACCTGGCCAAATGACTCGCAGCTGTCCCTGTCTGAAGTTCTCCTGTTGTTTTGGCAATCAGTTTGCTGCTGGATGTCTCTTGTGGCCACTGCGCATACCCCATCTGACTGTCCCAGTCCTGTCCATCTGGTTATGATGTGGACTTGGATTCTGTTTTAGAATAAATGCAGCCCACTTGCATTTATTCACCTGCTGGCCACCCCTCAGAATCTGGTTCCTCTCTAGGTTTTTTGCTAATTTTGGACCCTACAGGGGAGTTTTTCCTAGCCACTGTGCATGAACTGTTGTTGCTTGCTCTTTGGGGTTTTAGGCTGGGTGTCTGTAAAAGCACTTTGTGACAACTGCCAATATAAAACGGGCTTTATGAAATAAATTAGATTTGAAAACCATTTTCCCCAACACTGTCATTAAAAATAGCCCAATTTACCAGAAAACCTCCCCATCTGGCAACTCTGTCATCATCCATGTGACTTATGACATAAGGCTCCGCCCCCGGTTGGAATGCCATGTTGTTAGAGAGAACTGTGCCACACGGACGATTTCTGTCCTTCATGTGGTAAATAAAAAGCTTAATTCACACCAATAATCAAATCTTTTTTTTTTTTCATGTGTTATAATATTTTCATTAAATTTCTTACAATCCTGCAAAATTGAAACGACTTACATTACATACTCCTAATTGAACCTGGTACTGACTCATGATATCCATAATTGTCATCATCACAATCATCCTTATCACATACAATAAGTACAATGCATTTGAGGTTTGGTGCCTGCCTATTTTGACAACATCTAGGCAAGCCCATTATCCATAGTGCCTACTATTCACAATTAACACAGTTTCAGTTAGGGACTCATTTAAGACTGTTGGAGGAGCATTCCAGGTGACTACCTCATGAAGCTAGTTAAGGGAATGCCAAGAGTGTACAAAGCTGTCATCAAGGCAAAAGGGTGGCTACTTGGAAGAATCTAACATTTTAAATGTATGTTTAACACTTTTTTGCTTACTACATGAATCCATATGTGTTATTTCATGGTTTTTATGTCTTCACTACATTGTGGAAAATAGTAAGAAATAAATACCCTTGAATGAGTAGGTGTACCCAAACTTTTGACCGGTACTGTACACTGATCTAAAAACAATGTATAATATATATGTCACTATGAACACAAACTGGGTGAATGCAGATGACATTGTTGAATTTCTCGTTAAAAATGTTTATCAAAGTAGCCTATTTGGAGAGAAAAATATTTTTAACACCTTTGTTTACTTTACAAATTCAAGCACCCGGATGGTAGGTAGAGTAGATATAGATCATACCCATGCCTTTGTTGAAAATAATCTTGCTTTTTTTATGGTTTTCGATATAATTTACTCTTGTGTCACAGTCTATTAAATGTTCCACAAGCTTATACCTAGCTGCCTTAATTATAGTTGAAGCTATCCAATACCAAGTTATACCAAGGCTGGATTCTCAATACCAATACCTATACATTTAAAAGTCTTCTATACATTAAATGGGCCATTTGACTGCATGATCTAACCTTCTGACCACCTCCGCTGTAACTCATTATGCTCTTTTATGTTACTCATTTTCATGTGTTTTAGCATGTTTGTGATATTGCCACAATATCATACAGACATTTGACACATCACATTTTTCTCCATGCTGTTTAGTGAACTGAAATAGCAGCAAATGATGTACCGCATTATTCTCTCATCCCATTGCAACAACTCCCCAGAGTCAACGATCAAGAGGTGTTTTGTTGTTATCACACAGTTTGCCCAACCAGGAAGAATTTGCTGCCACTCATACGCGCTGGGAAGAAAGCACATTTCCCGGGCCAACAACCATGATTGAGCTTGCAGGTGCTCGATTTGCCAAAGGAGTCACTAAAGTTCAATGAGACCAGTCAACCCTCTCTGACATAAATTCAACAACCCTGGACACTGCTACGCACATTTAACTAGTCTACGTGAAACACCCGGGCACTGTCGGAATGCCGCGCCCTGGTTAAAGCTGTCAGACTTGCATTTGTAATAGTGAGTGAATAAATGTTTTTTAAGAATAAGGTACAATTAATGCAAAGCTAAATATAGGTCAAACAATGCAAGATAACATTCACACTAGTTAAATTTTAAAAGCACAGCAATGATCTGTTAACATTTCTTTACTATCTTTATTATAACACAAGAAGAATCTAGTTGCAATCCTCAAATACATCCTCCAAGTTCTCCTTACTACAGCTTATTCTTTGATAATGTGACATTTGGATGGTGTGTATTCACAGGCATGCCCTCCCCGTACCTGCCTGTGTATAGTTGAGCTGTCCTCCCCTCACAAATACAACTCACCGGCAGGCAGGCAGCCATGGCATTTGCTGGATTTGAGCTGTCAATCTTTTTAGCCAGCCCCCTCACTCCATTCTTGTTGCTATGCTGTCTTTGAAACTATGGTTACGGTAAAGTTGCCTTTAGGGAATGATCATCCTGTGCTGACTTACCTCGTTTATTTGACTAATCATGGTGGGTTGACTGACTGGCTGTTTTTACACTGATATAAATTAAACAGTCATTGTAAGACTGTTAAATAAAGGACAGTTAGAAGCCTAAACTAAATATACTACTATGTCTAGCAAATAAACAATGACTTCCTGTGATTGGATTATGTTTATAAAAGCACTCATAAGAACATTATTGTGTTTTAATAATCTTATGGTTCTTATTAAAATACTTTCTAAATATCGTGTTCTGTCTTACATTAACTGATCATAATTTCTTCAGTACAATATTTCACAGAATCAAATTCACCAGAATTGTATTGCCTATTTCTCCATTGTGAGTTATTATGGATGTTTTAACTCTGTGCCTATTGCTTAGAGGAATATTCCCCAGCCTATCTACCTCCCACCATCACACATACACGGCCTCAGTCTCCTCTCCTCTGCTTCCTGTTGCTTCAGCATTAATGAACCAGTCTACTAAACCAGTCTGAGAGAGGGCTTGACACACTCGAGTCACGATTATGGAGATGATCTGTCAGGGTTATGTGGATTATTGTCAACAGGACATTCTTCTGTCTCTCTCTCTCAGTAGCTATTTAAATGGTCTTTCTGTTTACCTTTATCCATTCCAGTTACATAGCAGCACAGCAAAACAACATACACTTAAATTATTATGTATAGATTGACTGCTACTCCACTGGAACCAGTCGTGTAGGTTACTTGGTTCTGTGTACAATTTCATGGCACACAAACACAGATAGTTTTTTCTTCTATTCTAACCAACTTCATGTTATTGTATTTTAAATATAATATTTTGCTTTCTTAATTTTGAAACCACAACTAGCGGTTCCCAAACATCTGGTGAGGTCCCGCAGGGTGTGCTGACGTAGTCCTTTGAGATGTGTGAAACATTCTAGTCAACCTTATAGAAAACCAGTATTTGAGAATGTGGTGCTTATGAGAAAAAAATTATTTCTTGTATATTACATCATCAATTTGGTACATTACGATCAGTATAAAAACTTGTAATATATCAAATAAATTTGGTGCACACCTTTCAGTGTTAACGTTTGTGCCTTTCAAAAGCTAGCATTTGAGTGGTGCAACCGAAAGAGATGCTTGAGGGAGTAAAAATGTAATATTTATAAAAATGTATCTAAAAGAAATAAACATGTTTTCAAACAATAACAATAACAGAATGAACACATTTTGGCCAAGGGATTTGTGGCATAAATTTAGACTTAATACTGTTTAATAATATAATACACCTCTCAAAGAAATTAAGGGGAAACGTAATCATCACAGTATAACACAAAGACAATTAAACTTCAGTGTATATATAATAAGGTTTTGTTATTCTTTTGTCAGATATGAAAAGAGGAAAATCCACTGCTCAAAAAAAATAAGGGAACATGTAATCATCACATTATAACACCAAGTCAATTAAACTTCAGGGATATCAATCTGTCCAGTTAGGAAGCATAAGCAATTGCGAATCATTGTCACCTATTTTAGTGCAAATGACAACAGATCCACTGGAGAGGCAACAGCAAGACAACCCCCAAAAAGGGTATGTTTTTTGTAGGTGGTGGCCAATTGCTCTCTCCTTATCCTTCCTGACTGATTCTTCTCTAGTTTTGCATTTTGTTAGTGTCCTTGTCACTACTGGTAGGCAATACCTGAGGCGGTACCTGCAGTCCAGGAAATACCAGGAGACGGGCCGTTACACGAAGGGAGCTGGACAGGGCCGTAGAATGGCATCAACTCAGCAGCAGGACCGGTGTCTGCTCCTTTCTGTGTGGAGGAAAAGGAGGAGCACTGCCAGAGCCCTACAAAATGACCTCCAACGTGCCACTGGTGTGCATGTTTCTGACCAAACTGCCAGAAACAGACTCCATGAGGGTGGCAAGAAGGCCTGACGTCCTCTAGTGGGACCTGTTCTCACAGCCCTGCACTGTGCAGCTCGATTGGCATTCGCCAGAGAACATCAGAATCGGCAGGTCCACCATTGGCGCCCTGTTCTCTTCACAGATGAGAGCAGCTTCACACTGAGCACATGTGACAGATGTGAAAGAGTCTGGAGATGCCATGGTGAATGTTATGCTGCATGTAACATCATCCAGCACAACCGGTTTTGTGGTGGGTCAGTGATGGTCTGGGGAGGCATATCCTTGGAGGGTCGCACAGACCTCCATGTGGTAGCCAATAGTACCCTGACTGCTGTTAGGTACTGGGATGAAATCCTCAGACCCATAGTCAGAACCTACGCTGGTGCAGTGGGACCTGGGTTCCTCCTGGTGCAGGACAATGCCTGGCCTCATGTAGCCAGAGTGTGTAGGCAGTTCCTGGATGACGAAGGCATTGATGCCATTGACTGGGCCTCGCGTTCCCCAGACGTGAATCCAACTGAGAACCTCTGGGACGTTATGTACCGGTGCATCTCACGCCGCCAAGTAGTGCCACAGACTGTCCAGGAGGTCACTGATGCCCTGATCCAGGTCTGGGAGGAGATCCCCAGGACACCATCCGCTGTCTCATCAGGAGCATGCCCAGATGTTGTCGGGAGTGCATACATGCATGTGGGGGCCATACACACTACTGAGTCACATTATGAGTTGCCTGTGATTTCAGTTGTTTACTTAGATTTTTGGTGTGAGTTTAAATCCAGCCCTCATTCGGTTGGTGATTTTGGTTTACATTAGCCGTCGTTACGTCATTTTGTCCTCAACGAATTACGCAATGTATAATAAAGATTTAGATGTTGTATTTCGTTCATTGAGACTCGATGTGTGATATAAGTGTTTCCTGAATTTTTTTGAGCAGTGTACTATACAACATTATTGATCTACATTGTCCTTAGAGACATTGGCAGCCTAGGTAAATATGAACTAACAAGGCTGTAGAAACTCTGTGGTTTATTAGCTTGATCTGACATTCAAAACTCATATGAATGTAACATTAAATTGAGTGTGAAGTGTTCAAAGAAATTAGTTTTAGAATGGTCTTGTAATTTCCACCAAGAGAGAGCATTCTAATCACCTATAAATTGAGAACAGCTGAACAGCAGTAGTTCTCTAGTCAGTTACTAGTCAACTGCAAGTCATGGCTAATAACAGAAATAGTTACGTTATTCATTTGTATCTCCAGCACAATGTTTTACTGTGTTTTATCACTTGTTTATATCATTTCCAGCCAGAAGAAACCTATTGGTCAAATAAAAATTCGCTATGGCTCAAAATTTGGCATGGGTATGAATACTTTTGGGCTTAACTGTAAGTATCTTTAGAAACCAGCCAATGGCTACAAAAACTATAGCTACATGCTTCCACTATTAGGGCAGTAATTAAGAAATATAAAATGACTGGAGCTATGATGAGCCTGTCTAGAAGCGGATGCATGCGTATTTTGCCCTCACACAGAGTGAAAAGTATAGTTGAAGTGGCCCAAAAATCTCCAAGGACATATGATGTGAAATGCAAAAAAAGCCAAAATCACATTTGATGCTAGGTTTTATGGAGATTATGAAGTGTTGTCTATACCAGTCTATACCCTGAAGTTATTTGATAGGGTTGCCAGAACAAAGCCTCTGCTGTTACCAAACCACAAACGTAAGCGCCTAAAGTTTACTTAATGTCCATGGTTTGATGAGAATAAAATTGAGTTTTTGGCAGCAAAAACTAGATGTGGGTTTGGCATAAAAAGAGCCATGGTCATAGAGAAAATAATTTAATTGCCATTGTGAATTATGTTGGTGGATCTGTGATGTTGTGAGGCTGTTTAACATTCAAAGGTCTTGGGATACATAGCAACATGGACTCATCAAGTATCTGGAGGTTTTATACCGAAACCTGTCTACTTCTGCCAGGAGGCTAAAACAGGGTTGCATCTTCCAACAGGACAATTGGACCAAGCTCCTGCAGCATCCATAGGACCAATGTTTTGCAATGGCCATCATAGTCCCCTGACCTAAATCCTATTAAACCTGTGGGATAATCTGAAGAGGAGAGTCAACAAGTGCGAACTCTGAAGAATCTGGAGAGTTTCTGTGCTAAAGAATGGTCTCAAACCCCTTCTTATGTGCTCTGCACATCACATTAAACATTATATATGACTCAGAGCTGTTTTCCTGGCAAAGGTAGGGTGCAAAATGTACTAAATGCAGGGGTACCAATAATAGTTCCACACATGTTTAAGATTGAAATAATGATGTCTTGATTGTACTGTGAACAATTTTCACTCAATTAAAGGTTAGACTCATTTTTGTAAGATCAAGCCAAAATACAATGTTCACAGTATTTAAGTTAATATTTATCTAGGCTGCCAATAATTCTGGAGGGCATTGTATGTACTTTACCATGAGCTGGGCATGGTAAAGCATGAGTAGACAGGCTCACTGTAACACCTGCTCCGTGTGGCATTGTGGAAGCATCTCCCTCTCTGGCGCTCCACCTCGCCGGTGCACTAACCGCCGGCAGGAGACTGATGGCAGCAATACATTCCACGGATGCACATGATCTCAATCACCTATCTAATTCTGTATACATTTATATATATCTGTACATATTTATATATATTAATATATATCTGTATTATATATTTAAGTAAATTAGCTTGAAAACTGCGTAGTCTTGAGATGTCAAGAGGCTGGCCTTTTAATTTTTTCTAAGACTTTGTTCATCCACCCATTCACTGCAGACATCACAGTAACAGTCCTTGTATGCTATTTTTAGAACACTTGAGTTGTGTTATGAAGGGGTCCCTGATGAATTTCCTTTCCCAAACATGTTCCCTGGCCCCCAAAAGTATAGAAAACGTTGACTTAAAGCATCCTGTACAAATTGAATCCTTAAGGCCTTCAGCCTATGAGGTTCCACACTATATGCAAAACAACAAAACAACACATTGTACAGACCATACACTAGAATATGGGACAATTAGTGCTAAAATATAAATAGACTTGCAGTCCAGATAATATATATGGCAGAATACCTATATTCAGAATACCTGATCTCATATCATGATCAATTAATATAATAGAATACATGTATACAGTTTGGACTTCAGACAGAAACAGTGTTAATTTTGCAGCAGCAGTCGTTTGACATTAATTGAATGTGTAGATGACCACCACCATTCATATATAAGTAAAAAAAAATAGCCCTCAGCGTCAAATCATCTCAAAAAGGGGGGTTGTGTTGGCATTTTTGAAAGGAATCAATTTAAATTTCCTTCTTTGCTTTCTTAATATAAACTATCTCATAATGCATATAAAAATGTATTACAAAATCATCTAGATAATTTTTCATACACCGTTTATATAGCATTATACTAACCGAAGAATCGGCACCTGCGTTCAGAATGGATTCTTCCACTATTCTGCAAGCCTCCCCTGAATGAGTCATCCAGCTCGTCTCTTATTGGATAAGACCATTCCATCCCAAGGGACAGCCTTCCTTGCAGAGAGAGAGACAGAAAGGCCTAGCTCCATTCACAGAAACATTGGTATGCCAGCCTAGCTTTGTCATTCACATAAAGACTAAATAATATTTGCCTTCCTGTATCGTTCTTCTTCATGCATCTTTGATTTCTATTTTTTCCTCTCTGATGTAGCAGAAACGGAAATTATTTAAGTCCCTCTTTTCTTTAGTTTTTTGCCTTTTGTTTCGGAGGAGAAAGCAAACGTGCATTCCTTTTTTTCTGTATTTTCTGGGCAGGAAGGAGAGAGAGAGGGAGAGAGGGAGAGAGAGATGTTGGGAGGGACTGCAGTGCAGTGCAAAATCTGCAGCAGCAGGATAAGAAAAAGCGGAAGCTTATGAATGACTGTCAGTCTTCTGCTTGTGGTTTGTCGCTTCTGTGGACATTTTACATGAATGGTTTTTAAATTCATGTACGCCGCTGAACAGGACTGCAGATCCACAGACGCCTTGCCTTGCTGTTTGGATTAAAACTGTGTCTTGAGTCTCTGCTCTGCACTGTCTATGCTATCTGTGGAAAACATGTTTTATTTTCATTCTGTTTATTCATTATTCACAGACGTAATTTAGGATAGCCAGATTGTTATTTTTGAAAGGTTGTGAGAATATGCGTCTATCACAGAGATGTAAAATTGTCTTGCTAACCCTTTGTCTCAGAATGTAGATATATGAGCTTAGTGATTATGCAGTTGCAACCGAGGAATTAAAATATCCATTCACCATGTTCAATGTTATTTTGAATGGAAGAAAATCACGAGTGTATAGTGAATTGAAATACATAGATGTGCAACTATTATCTGTTTTAATACAAGGTTAGGGACTATTATTTATCTATTTAAATGATTTTTGTCCATCTCGTGCATGTGTCATCATAAATGTAAAATATTTTCTTTATCTTCATGATATTATAGAAAATATTTATTGATCTCCTTGTCTTTATCATTTTGAATACGCCTCTGATGGAACAGTATGTTCTTATAACCTTCAAGTTGTACAAAATAGTGGAATACTGTTTAAAATACAGAAACTTATTATGCTGATGTACTGTACACATGGACTAGAGGAGACTTATTGCCAACAACATGCTCATCACACATTTTTATTATTTTACTATTAATTTGCCATCACCATCAGCAGGCTGAATTCAGCATCAATTACTTTAATAGTTCCTTTACAGGACGATAACCTGTTTTAATCATTTTGCAGTATGTTTTCGACCGATGACGAAAAAGCAAGGCAAGATGATGATGTGACCGCATAACTATTTATTATCTAGTATCATTAGGCTGTATTTCATTCTGTGATTCTCTCTTCCTTGTTCCCGCACAACAGAATGCAGGAAAGAATAAAATAGACAAGCAAAATAAGAGGAAAAATATGAAGTGAAATATCAGTCAGTGAAATTTGAGAATTGATTGGTCCTAGTATGCTATAAGTGGGTGGATATATATATATTTTTTTGCAACCGGAAGTGATATTTAGTGTTCAGTGAGCCTTTTGTTGAGAAGGTCTCCTCAGATCTGTGAGTCATGCTTTTGCTGTGAGCCGGTAGGCAACAGTAAGAGGAGAGAGGCAGAGCTGTATCTACCACATCCCCCTCTCTCTCTCTTTGGATCTCTGAATCGTTGGAACCAAGCAACCAAGCATTCTGGAAGCCTCTGGAACCTTTTTTTCCTCCCTTTCCTTCATGTTCTGTTTCAATGGATTGTGTTCATCTTTTCTGGTTCTTTTCTACCAACGGATTGGATCATTGCAGCATTGGATTTTCCTAACGACAAGCTCAGCCTCAACATCATCAGCAGCAGTAACTCTGCTGCTCGGTTACCTCCTCAACAGCAGGGAGAATTACAGTTAACCATCGTACGGGGCCTGCTATGAATGCTGTAAGGCATTTGCTATGTTTAAGGAGGGGAAGATAATTTATTTGGCGGCGTCACATCTGCCAGTGCATTTGTAAGGCAGAGGAGGGGGCATGCTTCACCGCACCAAATACAACCGATTCAGGAATGAGTCAGTGACGTCCGTCGATGATCTTCTCCACGGTCTTGCCATGAACCCTAAGGTCTCGGCAGCCCCCGCTCCCTCAGCCGAGCCCCCGTATGCCCCTCCGGTGGCCTCTTCCGATGGCGGCGAGCACCCCCACCCCAACCCAGCCGCCGACCCCTCGGACGATGGAGCCACCACCCTGTGCACCCTCATCAACAAGGTTTCTAACCTGAAATTCACCAACTCAGGTTCCAGCCTCCTGGGCATCAAGAGCCTCCCCTCCCACGTCAAGGACCTGGCCGTCTCCAAGCTGCAGGGGGGTGGAGGGTCAGGCGGGGGCTCCGGCAGCTGCAGTGGTGGTGGCCCTGGCTCTGGTGTGCCATCGGCAGCCTCCTGTGGCGGTAACGGTCCCTCCTGCGGATCAGCCTCCAGCATCCTCCATCACCAACCCTGTGCCCACTCCTCCCAGCAGGAGCCAGGCACCATGAGCAGTGCAGCGGGAAAAAAGGGTAGCAGGCTGGTGCTGGAGGACAGGGAGGTGCAGCAGGGACAGGGACATGGAGGGGAGGACTGGGGGCCTGGTGGAGGCGGCGGCGGAGGTAACAGCAACACTGGACTGGTAAATAAACCCTTTTCCAGAGGATGGCTGCATTCCAGTGAGAAGATCTCTGGACCTGGAGTGACGTACATTGTAAAGGTTGGTTTTGGCGTTAATCTCTCTCTCCCCCATGTGTCTATCTTTTCCATTTTTCTCCCCTCACCCTTCATCTACTCCGCTCTCTCTCCCCCGTTCTTTCATTTCTCTGAATGGGTGAGCTGTTGCACAAAAAGGAGACAATGTACCTTAAGTAGCCTAGCCGCCAGATCCTTGTCACCATTGTGCCCTTGTGTTGTTGAAGAAACAGCAGGGAGCGAGAGTGAAGAGAAAGACGCGAAAGAAAATAATCATTAAATAATTTAGGCAAACTGAGAAGGTCACCAGAGAGAGGGGAAAAGCCTTTGATGCCATAACAAAAGCCCATCTAACATGCATTCGCAGACTGGATGCTTTTACATTCATCATCCTTACATTTTTCAATTTTCCCCATACCTTGTGTGAGCATATTGTGCCTTTTCAATTATTTTGCTATGAATAGGTACCAGAACTGTTTCTGTATACGTGAATGATCACGGCTGCTCTAGCTAGTGATACAGAGACAGGAAAATCAGACAGCAAGCACAATGCTTGTCCACATCTACTTTTCTCTGACCATATCAATAGACACATTCAAAATTATATTTCATTACTAAGCCAGAATTTACACCATTTTGGAAATAAGGCTTTGCACAAAATTAACCAAATGAAGGCCATGAATTTGGTAAATAACAAATCATGAAGATGAACTAAGGAAATATGAATGAGGACGACCTGTACAAGGTGTGATAGGAACAAATAGATATACAATACAATAAATAGAAATTATGTTCACAGGTAGCCTACGTGACCCTTTCCTCTGTGATCATTTCTACTTTTGAATGGATCTTGAGAGATGCACTTAAACAGTTTCTCAGATGAAAGAACAAGAAAGCAACACATGAAGTGTGATTGTAATTTCAAAGAATTGGACCCAACTTAAATGGGCACGTTCATATCCAATGACTTATTTTCTGTCTGGGTGTGAACAAATAGGCAGCAAAGCGATAAAAGCGCATTGGTTTGACACACACAGCCAGTTGAATCAATACACTGAAAGTGGCCACAGAGGGAAAAGGGAAATAGGTCTCTCTCATCTCCCCCATGCAATTTTCCAGGAAGTATTCCAAATGGCACACTAGGCTCATATACTGCACCACATTTGACCAGGATGTGTCCAAAAATAGTACACTACGTATGAGATAGGGTGCTATTTGGGACGTAAGGCCTATGCTGTGTCTGTCTATTGAGTTCTCGCCGCTATTCTGCTCTTGGCCCTTTTAATTAATGTCATGTGGTTGTAGTTACACATCATGCTCCATTAGGTTAACAGAACAGTGATTGGCATTGACACACAGCCCAGGTTTTCACATAGATTTATTCCGAACATAGTCGTGTTGCTGTGGTGAACATTCTAGACACATAAGTCTATTTCAGCGCTGCTCTACCAGATGATGTGATCTGTTCAGCAGGCAGCGGGTTGCATGAGAAATATTGTCACTTATTCCAAGCATACAGGTGCCGTGTCTTAATTTGATCATCCTGTTGTTGCAGAAATTTAAAAGGCTTCTAAAGTTTTGGACTTGATCTCCCCTAACTAAAATGGATCAATGAATCCCTACAAAAATATCCACATAATCCATAACAAAGAATTTCCTGTTCTTTGAGCCGATGCAATGTAGGAAAGTTGGCCTCTGGTTAATAGTAGGTCTGTTATATTTGTAGCTACCATGTCTAGCTATTTATATGCCCTGGTTAGCGTTTATATTCTTTAGACAATATTTTACAAGTTTTTCCTCCCCTCTCTACTTATACCTCTTTTTCTAGTCCCTGAAGTAGCCTGACCCCAGTGTCCTCTCATTCTCTCAATGATTCAAATACATTATTTAACAACAATGCCAAGTAACATAGACATCAAACTGTGTCTCTGCGTCCTAAATAGCACCTGTAATGCAGTACTTTTAAACAGAGCCCCATAGGTCAGGGTCCAAGTGGTGCACTACAGTGCAGTCCATAAGTATTTGGACAGAGACACAAGTTTTGTTGTTTTGTACAGCAGCACTTTGGAATTGATACAATGACAACGGGCTTGAAGGTTATCCTGTTTTAATTTGAGGATATTTTCATCCACATCGGATTAACCTTTTAGACATAACAGCATGTTTTGAAAAAAGTCTCAGATTTCCCAAAAAGATTGGGACAATTGGATTCACAGCTGTCTCTTATAAGGCGAGGGGGTTCTTTGCATCATTAGCACATGGACAAGAGAGCAGTCAATGTGTAGTCTTGATTTTAGGATTGCATTTGTCTTTGGTGTCAGTTGTTGGTCATTGAAAACACAATGACCAAAAAAGCGTCAATGCAAGTGAAGTTGGCCACCATGATGCAAATAAATCAGAATAAATAAAGATCTGAAACATAGCCAAAACATAAGTTGTGCCAAACTCAACTGCTTTGTACATTGCTGAGTAAGAACTATAGCAGCAATAGCAAATGACCTGCTAGAACACGGAAAAACTCTACAGTGGATGATCGTAGAATAAATAAAAACATAAAAAACTACCCGGCAGATCAGGAACACTCTCTTTTAGGTACGTGTGGATGTTTTAGCCACTATCATTCTCAGAAGACTTCACCAGTGGACAGATGAGACGAATTAAAATGTTAAATTAAAATGTACCACAGGGATTGCAAGAAGAAATTGTGGACAGAATAAGGTACTTGCATACCTAGAAGGGGTGTTATTTTTTGGGCATGACTGCTGCTGAAACTCTCTCACTTGTCTATATTGATGATGTAACTGCTGATGCAGCAGTGGGATGAATTCTGTACTGTACAGGAACATATTGTCTGCTAAGACTCAACCGAATGCCTGAAAAATTATTGGACAGCACTGCAACACAAAGCAGGACAATTACGCAAAGCATACTGCTAAAGCAACCAAGGAGTTTTTCTTGGCCAAAAAGTGGTATGTTCTCAACTGGCCAAGTCAATCATTCGACCTAACTCAAAATGACCATGTGTTTCACTTGCTGAAGACAAGACTGAAGGCAGAAATGCACCAAAACAGGAACTGAAGATGGCTTCAGTACAGGCCTGGCAGAACATCACCAGCGAAGATACTGTGTCTGTTGATGTCTATGGGTTGCGGACTTCAGTCAGTCATTGAATGCAACCATTTGGTCACCTAAAATGGAGGGACCATGTATGGAATGGGCTGTAATTCCTACTGGTTTCACTGCACTTTAATCTCTAAGTCATTGTTTCATTTCAAATCCATTATGCTAGAGTACACAACCAAAACAATGTGCGGTAGACTGTTTAGCCATATGGTGTGTTACGTCTGTAGAGTGTGTCCTATTCATAGGGTGACCACATTTTCAAACCCCCAAACCGGGACCCTAGTGTAACCGTACGTTAATGCACGCACACATGTATGCGCTTATGCACGCATGTTGGTCATCATATGTGCTTGTGGTTGGTGGAGCGTGGGCACTTTGAGCTTTGATGACAATTGTTGCTTTGCTATGCAGTTCTACGCAGTTGTTTGTTTGGCTACGACTCGTATGTGGAATCATTACAGTATTATTATTATTATTGTGGTGAAAACTGGGACAATTTGGTAGTAAATGTCGGAAACCGGGACATTTTAGTGTTTTACAGATATGTTCCGGGCAAACCGGGACGTCTGGTCACCCTACCTATTCATTCAATCTTGGTTTGTTTTTCTTGGAGATTGGAAAATTATATATTCATGCAACAAAGGGGATTTATTCTTCAGAACATAATAAAACATTTTTCGTTAGGTGACTTTTTCTTGTACTCGTTTCTATAGCAGGTACTAAAGTCGAGCAAACTTAGAAAGAAGCTAGGCTGCTAACTTCCGGTTATGTTGAAATGATGAAACAACGTCGAGTTGGAACATTTCACAGTGTGCAGCGTCCGTTTTTGCAATAAGACTATAACCAGCAAGGGGGCTTCGACTTCCACTATGTGGGTGGGATGTTAGGGGTAATGGGTGGGAATGTTCAACCTGGTCTCAGGAACCTACGTAGACTATTTTACGAAAATCCATAGCACCCGATTTCGTATGATATGTGACATTACGTTAGGTTACATTACAATGCGCCACCAAAACGTATGATACATAACGAAAATATTAAAACGTAACATATCTTACGAACGCTATTACAACGTATCAAATGTTACGAGCGCTATTAAAACGTAAAATAACATACGAATGCCAGACAAACGTATGATATGTACGAACGCTATGAAAGACATATTTTTAACAAAATGTTTGAACTGTGTTTCAAACTGGCAACATTGGGATGAGGAGGCAGTTGCCTTACCCACTGCCCCACACTAGACATGGGGATTCTGGATGAGTAACAGCAGCAGCAAGGTTGCTAGAATATGTTATAAAAGCAATTTATCGTTAACGTTACGTTAACATTAGGCATCACAGCACTGGGGTTAGGGTTAAGGTTAGATCTCACCGCACCGGGGTTAAGGTTAGGGTTAAGGTTTGGGCTGCGGTTAGGAAACAAAAAAGGTTAGGTTAAGGTTTGGGCTACGTCTCACAGCTCTGGGGTTCAGGTTCAGGTTAGGGTTAAGGTTAGGTATCACAGCACTGGGGTTAAGGTTAGGGTTTTGGTCTGGGTTAGGATTAGAAAGAAAATCACTTCAAACATATTTATGTTGTGACAACACCACTCGCCAAGGCTGATTACAGGTTTCTCAGTGGAGTAGTGGGTAGCGTGCCTGTCAAGGATGTGGAAGGTCCACGGTTACTGCTTTTTTTTTCTCCATTCCGACTCTAACGTTATTTTACTGCACGTAATATATCTTACGAAATCCCCTGCCTAAAATTTACGTAAAATAGTCTACGTCATCCTTCTGAGACCAGTCTGGAATGTTAGCAAGTCCCTGTTCTGTATATGGGCTGACACCATAGGCATCGCAGCTAGGGATTGGCCACAGTTACTTAGCCGTGTCGTCGCACTAGGCTAGCGTCAGATGGAAGCAGGTATGTTTTTTTAAATTTTTTTTTTAATTGCAAAATACAAATCCTTACAAAGGCCTTGTAATTTCCACAACATATACAACTTAGGCCTGAGCTATTACAATAAAGATACATAACATAAGTAATAACATAAAATAATAAAACAAACACAATTAAATAAACAATAATAACAAAATACAAACAAATAATTTAATCAATGTTACCTTCTTTTCTTAAGGAGTCCATTCAAAATTCAAGTTTGATAAATTGGGTGTATAAATTCAGGGTTTCAAGTTTAAATTCAAGTTTCATCCAAAAATATCCTAAACATCGGGGGGACTTTTAACTATTTACATTATTGTAAAAAATATTTTGCCAGTATTATTAAATTATTAAATAAAAATTCCAAGGTCCTGTCCTTCGATAATAAGCCAAATCTAATACTTCCATAGTCGAGAATTGGCATAATTAAACTATTTTCCACAATCCAAGTTTGGAAATCCTTCCAAAATAAGACAGATTAGTCACAAGAGAACATCAGATGTTCAGTTGTTTCCACCTCCATTTTACAAAAAGCGCAGTAATTCGAATCAATATTAAATCTTATTCGCAGAAATTCACTAGAAGGATAAATATCATTAAGTGTTTTGAAATGTATTTCATTTGTTTAAGGAGATATTTGAAAACTAATATAGGTTCTCCTGATTCTATTTGCGTCACTTTCAGTGTATTCCTGCATAATATATATTCTTTTACGAGGTGACGGAAAGCATTCTTTATTGAGGGAAGATCTTAATAATGTATTATTACATTTCTTGTCTTAAAAGGGACAAACCTCAATGGTCAGCATGTTCAGTCTAGGAACTACTAGTGAATATGCTAAGGCCCCCTTTATCGTACAAATAAGGGCTGGTGGAATTGCATTAATCACTCTTGTATTCACTACAAGTGCAATTACTCAAATATATTAAATTATATTTGAGTTTGAACTCATCATACCCTAACATATCACCATTGGCATCCATTAGATGTTGAACAGACCATATCCCTCGTTCCGGCCATTGTATGTAAAAAAGTATTTCTTTATGAGTACACATCTATTATTCCAGATTGGCGTGTTATGGGGAGAGAAATTATGCTTGCAAATTAGTTTCTAATAACGGAGTTGGTGAAAAACTGATAACTTGAATGGCAGTTTACAAACATTGAAGTCACATTTCAATAAAAATTCTATATGTCCAAAATCCAAGAAGAGTTTTGAAGGTAGGTTGAACCAGAAAGTCTCAAACAATATCATTCTTTCTAATGTAATAATGTTTATTTCTCCAAATGAAATTAAAATTTGTCTGATTAATCATTTTGATCATCTTATCAGAGATTTCCAAAGAGTATGCAGGATAAATAAGTCTTGAAAGTCCTTCCATTTTGGATAGTAATATCCTACAAAATATAGATAAATCTCTTTGTAATCATGTATTCAGAATTTTTTAATTCTTTTTCCGTATACTCTCAACATTGATCATTTCCCTATGATCAACATCTTTCGAGATAATAATTCCCAAATATTTGACTTCCTTCCTAAGTGGTATATTATCAATAGTGGTTTCAGGGTGGTCATGGATTGCCAATACTTCACATTTATTCAAATTCAGGTACAACCCTGAGGCTTTTGAAAAGATAGAGATGGTAGCTAAGGATTTTGAAACCTGCGCAGCATTCTTAAGGAACAGGGTCATGTCATCTGCCAACTGATTTATAACCAATGAACTTCCCAGTACATTTAATGGAAGAATATTCTCACATTATTTTACCAAAATTGCCAATAGTTCTGCAACCATAATAAAGAGTAGGGGCGAGGCCGGGCACCCTTGCCGAATTCCCCTCTCCACTTTAAAGCTTCTACATGCACCCAATGGCAATAACACTGAACTATTTATATCATCATATATCATTCCAATCATCTTCCGAAAATGTTCACCAAAACCAAAATGTTCCATTGTTTTGAAAATAAAAGGGTGTTCTACTCTATCAAAGGCTTTACAAAAGTCTAAAAACAGAATAAATCCATCATCCTCTATTTTGTCTCCATAGTCTAACAAATCTAGGACTAATTGGATATTATTATGAATAGATCTCCTTTTCAGGAAGCCAGACTGTTAAATAATCTGTGTTAAATCCTCTTTCAATCTGTTGGCAATAGCATGGGTAAATATCTTCAATAATAATAATCAACATTAAGTAAAGTTATGGGCCTTAGGTTATCTACAGCTCTGGAAAAAATTAAGAGACCACTGCACCTTCTTCTTTCCTTTCCAAAAAAGTCAAAAAGGAAGGTTTTGAGTGAGGAACAGAAGCGTTCAGTTTGCAGTGGTCTCATAATTTTAACCCTTCTGTTCCTCACTCAAAACCTTTCTTTTCAACTTTTTTGGAAAGGAAAGAAAAAGGTGCAATGGTCTCTTAATTTTTTCCGGAGCTGTATATATCTTTTATCCTTACCAGGTTTGGGGATTAGTGTTATCAAACCTTGTTTCACTGTAGACATCAAAGACCCATATTGAATACATTCCTTAAGAGCATAAAGCAACAATTCTTTTATACCTTCCCAAAAGAATTTATAAAATTTCGATGTCAGTCCATCCTGACCTGGAGACCTACCTAGTGAAATAAGTTTAACCGCAGTATCTAGTTCCTGTAAAGTAATCTCTGAATCACACAAAACTTTAAAGTCTGTATTAATTTTAGGAATATTGTTTTGTATTTTGTCAAAGAAAGCAATGGAATCCATCCTTGAGAAAGAGGAAGAATATAAATTTGCATAAAACCTAAACACTTCTTCCGATATAAGTTTAGGGTCTGTGCATTCCATATCATTGATCATAAGTACATTTACCGCATTCCTTTCTTGTCTCCTTTTTCCAAATTACAGAAATAGGATGTATTTTTTCCCCATCTTCTATCCACCTAGCTCTGGATCTTATAAAAGCTCCATGTGCTCTCTTCAGATACAGCTTTTTGTTACAACAAATTGCTGGTTTCAGAGTAAGCAGTAATAAACAGTGATCCATCAAAGGTGCACTTGAAAAAGACACCTCTGATACAAATTGTAAGACTTCAGGTGTAGAAAGCCATAAATCAATTCTAGACTTGTAAGCCCCATTTGGTTTTATCCATGAAAACTGTCTAAGAGCTTGGTTTTAATCCCTCCAGATGTCAGAAGCAGGTATGTCAGTAACAGATATGAAGCATAGATGGGACATATAGTTATAGCTGACGTCTCAATAGATCCGCCATCTTACCTGAGACCAGTTTGGAAAAGTCAATCCAATTACCACTAGTCATGGTGGTATTTTGTGCAGCAGTAATTTGGCCCAGAAAAAGAATAAACGATACAAAGGAGGTGGGAAACATTGTTCACGCATCAGTAATTAGTGTAGAAATGTATGAGAACATACTTAACTTTACATACCATGTTTTTAGTCAATGAACAAGAAAGCTAATCCAGCCTAACTGTAGCTGTTGAGCTACGTAATTTTGCAGTATCAGAATTCTGTTTGTTTTTTAAAAGAACGGTCTCAGCTAGCTTGCTACAGTATAATATGACTTAACGTTGCACACAACGTATGTGAAATAACACGTTTTCATCAAAAAAACCTAATTACTCTATATAATCAGCAGATGGCGATGTTGGGTAGCCTTTGTCCACAAAAAAGTAGCCATGTTTCTCCTATTCCTGACCTCCGACTACTATGCTACTGTTAGCCTACCAAATTCAGTGAGCTAGCTTGCTCTGTTTAGCGTATTGTTACTAAAATAGTGATTTCTATAATGAAGTGAAATTATAATATTTATATGTATATACAAACACATACATATATTATAATTTAAAATCACAGTTAATTGTTATCTTTGGAAATAAAGAAATATACATTTGCACTAAATTTTAAGTATATCCTGTATCTTTCTACATTAGACCATAGCCATTTTGTACTCTTAAATTAATAAATTATTGAAAACTATTTCAAATGAATTTGTTTGTTAATATTCTGAAAAGTACAGTCACTTTATGCATTATGCTATGCATAACAGTGGCTATTTATATATTATTAAGGAAATGTAACTGTTATAAGAACTGAAATGCCACTTCTACCATGTGTTTGTATTATACATTGTTTAGAACAGGTCCCAGGTAAGATGGCTGTCAAATTGCTCCATTCTGATTTATAGGGGCTCTATGACATCAGCCCATCTACTGTTCTATTGTCTATGGTCTGTAACAAGAGGCATGCACCCCAGCTGGGCTTTTGTGTATGTGTCCTTTCTGTGGGTGGATGAGAGATGTATGCTTTACCTTAGGTTCACCTTTGCGTGCTGGTGCTGTCATTTCATGCATATAGCACCGTCTATGAGTATACTTTTATGGAGATCTCATATTTTAATATGTTAGGGTGGCTGACTTCGCTTGTTCTGTCGTGGTGTTTCACTGTGATTTGGTTTACAGGCCATGTCCACTAGGCATTTCAAAGATGAATTTCAGCTACCAAAATTTCGCCACCCATTCATTTTCAATGGAGTCATGTGACCATGTGCGCAGAGGCATTTTGGGATACCTGGCAGCAGGAAGCTGGCCTGAGAAGTGCAACAAAATAGAGCCTCCCTGTACAACATGCACAAATTTGAAATTAATTTCGCTACTTTGCATTGAGGGACAGCCAATGAAAAAAGTTGTCTAAACATTTCTTACTATACAATCTTTCCTAGAACCAACATGAAGGAAAAATGTATCATTGTTGTGTTACAAACTCTGTGGCTCTAGCAGTCTAGGGTGGATGGTACAGAGACCTGTAACATAAAACTCAGGCAAAGTGGTGTAGTGTACAGGAACAGTGAGAACAAACGACACAGACAACCAAAGCTACAGTCAAACATAAAACGTATTTTGTAAACACACGGTAAAGGGGTTAGGGAAAAGGGGCTGAGCTGGACCCAAGAAATGAAACAATATTGTCAAAACACCCCTAAACTGAACTTGCCTGCCACAAGAACCGCTTAGCTGACTACTGACCAATACAAAATACAGTGGGTGGTCCGCTCAGTTCTAACTAGTGTTTTTAGACAAAGTTTTCCTACGGGTTGTGTATGCCCAAGGGCAACTTGCTAAAAAAAACTTTTCCTAGGGACACAGGGATAAACAAAACACACAGGTTGAACAAGGACTAAACAGCACACAGCAAACAATTGACTAGACAGCACCAAACAAAACACCACAGCAATACATACTCACATGAAACAGGACAAAGTGAGATGTATGTGCTAAACTAAGTGATGTATGTATGAACAAATTGTCTATCTATCAAAAAAGGTATGTATCTCAAGAGTGTCTATGTCCATGTGGGGTAAATCAAAAGAGTCTCTCTGGGAGAACCAACCGACTGGGTTTTTAAACCAGGGATGTGTCATGCAATTGGGTAGTGGAAAAAAGAACAGGTGGTGCAATTAGGAGGGGTGTCCACCGATTGGTCCACCTCAGCAGTCAGGCGATGCACTCATGACTGCCAGGTGGGAAACACCAACGAGCACAATCAGGAACATAAGGGACCCCTGTGGAAACGGCAGGAGGGGAAAAACACAAACGCACATACAGGGTACCTGCATGCATAACAGTTGTGTCCAGATTTCCAGATTTATACAATGTGTCCATGTTCATTTACAGGAACACAAACGTAAAGCAAGCGGTGCTGACGGTGCAATCGTCTACTGTGAAGCAATGCCAACGCGACAAGGCAATTTCTCACGCTATCCAAGTTTGCCATGGACATGTTTCTTTGTAAATCCTTTAACATCAAATAATCCCTCCATAAACTTGGAATATGACCAGGAAGTCACATCATTTGTTGAGAATACTACCACTGAGCGGGAAGATATTTCATTTGGTAATAGCTAGCGAGCTAATATAATATGTCGTCATCAAATACACCACACTGTTGCTACTTTGTCCGCCTATACAAAATTTGAATTATGATTAATTTGGCTTATTTTCATTGACCTTATCTTCACCTGTGTCCAAAAAATGTGGATTGACATCATATTACCACTAGCTACATGGGCTTGTAAAGTCTTCTGCATTGATAAACAACAAACATTTGGGAACAGCCAAACAGACAGTGGATATAAAATGTCTACACACCCCTGTTAAAATGCCAGGTTTTTGTGATGTAAAAGAATGAGACAAAGATGAATCATGTCAGAACTTTTTCCACTTTTAATGTGACCTATAATGTGAACAATTCGATTGAAAAACAAACTGAAATCTTTGAGGGGGAAAAATAAAAACCTTACAATAACCTGGTTGCATAACATCCCTCTCATAACTGGGGATGTGGCTGTGTTCAGAATTAACCAATCACATTCAAAGTCATGTTAAATAGAAGTCATTACACACCTGCCATCATTTAAAGTGACTCTGATTAATCACAAATAATGTTCAGCTGTTGTAGTAGGATTTTCCTGACATTTTCTTAGTTGCATCTCAGAGCAAAAGCCATGGTCCGCAGAGAGCTTCCAAAGCATCAGAGGGATCTCATTGTTGAAAGATATCAGTCAGGAGAAGGGTACAAAAGAATTTCCAAAGCATTAGATATACCATGGAACACAGTGAAGACAGTCATCATCAAGTGGA